>JAMPIV010003686.1:430000-444604 GCA_024509875.1 Oreohelix idahoensis
AAGACCGCTAGTTCGCTGGGTTTTTGATCAGCTGTGATGCTGCACTGTAATTCTGTCTTTCAACCGGCCCGATTCTGTCGTCTATTTTGTATTTCCGGGCCGATCCTGTTCTTTTATTTTGAATTTTCACCATTTTATTTCTTCTCATTTGAATATATATCGTGTTTGGTATTTTTGAGGAGGTAAATTAAATGGGATCGTTTTACGATAGTAGGTTTATTTTTCACTCGGCCAGTTTTTTTCTCTTATAGATTTTTTCACGATCACGGAGATTTCGTTGTTTACGAAAATAATCGCCATTTCCGGCACGCGGTATGACGAGTCCGGAAGCACGCGGCCGTCAGGTAACGTGACGCAATTTTAGGCCACGTGGGTTTCGCGATGATGCGTAGGAGTGGTTCCCTGGGTGTATAAATAGCCAGTTAAACGGCGGCCCAGTTCTCTGTCGTAAGAAATATTGTCAGCCGTCAGACTTCGTATTATCGTCTCCATTGCGGGGAACAACAGCGATAATAGGTATGTAGGATTTTATTATCGTTTATTTATTAGAGGGTTGATTCACAAAGTTCTAGAAGTCTTTCGCCCGTAGATTTAATTTCTTCGGGGACATCGTTTTGTCACCTTTTTATCACTAATGGATGTATGTGGGAGTGTTGATGGGGAACTGCGGTAAGACGTGGAATACAAGCGGATTAGTTGGAAAAAAAAATCGTAAAAAAGGTGAAAATTCGTGTCTGAAATCTAGCTAATATTAGCCTCTCATTGATAGGTACCCAGCTGATAAGCGATGCTGCTGCTTTCTGTGTCATTAGGATGGCTACTCCCTCTGTGTGACGATTATCATTACTACCAGAGTATATAATTTGCTTTTTTTCTTCTGAAATATATTTTATGCCCTTCCCCGTCCATCTACACTCGCTGACACCCAAGGCTATATAGGACACATAAAAACTTAATAAAATAATAAAATAAAACTTAGGTACTTCCCTGAAGGCAAGAACCGAAATCCTATCAAAATCGCTGTCTGCTGATGAGCGCGTGGCTGAACAGGAAGTGACTTCCACCGCCGGATGTACACAATACATACTAAGAAACTAAAAATCGAAACCGGACAATAAACTACCCAACGTGATAAAAGTGGGGACTGGAAATAGAAGAGGACAGAATGAGTGGGAGATAAATAAATATGAAATAAAAAAATCAAGACAAATGTAATTGGCATACAAATAGAAGAATAGGATAAGAGTGGAAAGAGTAAAATAGAGCAAGAGAGGAAAGGGTGACCTCAGACAAAGGTGTGAAAAGTGTTGAGACCGGCTGGTTTTAGACACCCCATGCGGTGGATAAGACGGTTCTCAAGCTGTTCACGGCTGGCAGTGTCAGAGGAGCAGGATCGGATCGCTGTGACCTGGATGTCGATGGGGCCATGGTGGTCAGGACCATTGAAGTGTATGGCAACTGGTGTGGACTTTTGCTGAGCGATGTCATTTAAGTGCTGGCTGAATCTGTCCCCAAGTCGTTTGCCTGTTTGGCCAATATAGGTTTTGCAGCAACGTTTACATATGATCGTATAAATGACATTGCGCGATTCACACGTGAAGCTGCTAGTGATGGTGTACGTAGCCTTAGGAAAGGACACCTTCTGGGTTGAGATGACGTACTTGCACGTGTTGCATCGTGTCCGACCACAGGGTAGTGTGCCAAAGTGAGTGGCATTCTCCTTTGGGAGACGGCTGTGAACAAGAAGATCCTTCAAGTTCTTGTCGCGTCTATATGCCACCAAAGGTGCTTCACTGAATACTTCTTGGGTCACAGGCTCTGCTTGGAGGATAGGGAGGTGGCGGAAAAGGATCTGTCTGACAGCAGTACTGTGAGGGTGATGGGTCAAGATTAATTTGACTCTATCCGAAGTGGATTTATAGTGAGGTTTGAGGGTCTCCTGACGAGAGATGGGGAGCATACGTTGGAGAGCAGAGGTGAGAAAATGTTCCGGATAAAGTCTGCTACGGAAGAAATCCAACATCTCATTTTCTCGGAAGTGGAAGTCATCGTCGTCTTGACACAAACGGCGGAGGCGGAGAAGTTGTGAAAAAGGAAGGGAGTCACGACAGGCTCGAGGATGAGAAGAGGTATACAGGAGGTAGCAGTGGGCATCTGTCGGCTTGTAGTATACTGAGGTATTAAGGCCGGAGGGCGTGATAGAAATAGTAATGTCAAGGAAATTGACAGATACTGTGGAGACGAGGGAGGTGAACTTGATGGTGGGGTGAAAGTGGTTGACAAAGTCGATGAAGCGGTATAAATCAGTCTCAGACATATCGGTAAGACCTATGCCATCATCGATATATCTGCGGTAAAACCCGGGGAAAGGACCGGAGTATTGTTGCCATATCTGATGCTCCAAGTGGCCCCTTGAATAGACAGGCATAGCTAGGACCCATCTTCGTACCCATGGCAACACCACTAATTTGGTCAAAAAACTGACCATTGAATTCAAAGGAATTCAGTTGAAGGACCAGTTCAGCAAGACGGAGACATCGCTCAGCAAAAGTCCACACCAGTTGCCATACACTTCAATGGTCCTGACCACCATGGTCCCATCGACATCCAGGTCACAGCGATCCGATCCTGCTCCTCTGACACTGCCAGCCGTGAACAGCTTGAGAACCGTCTTATCCACCGCATGGGGTGTCTAAAACCAGCCGGTCTCAACACTTTTCACACCTTTGTCTGAGGTCACCCTTTCCTCTCTTGCTCTATTTTACTCTTTCCACTCTTATCCTATTCTTCTATTTGTATGCCAATTACATTTGTCTTGATTTTTTATTTCATATTTATTTATCTCCCACTCATTCTGTCCTCTTCTATTTCCAGTCCCCACTTTTATCACGTTGGGTAGTTTATTGTCCGGTTTCGTTTTTTAGTTTCTTAGTATGTATTGTGTACATCCGGCGGCGGAACTCACTTCCTGTTCAGCCACGCGCTCATCAGCAGACAGATATTTTGATAGGATTTCGGTTCTTGTCTTCAGGGAAGTACCTAAGTTTTATTTTATTATTTTATTAAGTTTTTATGTGTCCTATCTAGCCTTCACTTTCTTTCCTTTCCTGACGAAGGCCTTGTGGCCGTAACGTAGACTATTTTCTTTGTCTTTTGTCCTTGTAAGACGTATCACTGTTACGGTAGTTTTATTGGCATCGTCTGCTAGAGGTTAGCAGCGTGCAGTTTTAGGGGTGACCACATTTAATATAATGTAAATAATTGTTAGTTTATAGAACACGATACACACGATCGATTATGACGTGGTAGCGTCGGTAAGGTCACGCTGGGTGACTAGGTTACCGCACCCTTTTTTGTATTGACCGTCGAACTGAATAGACGTGTCCTCTAATCCTTCTAGTGGTAGGCATGATATTGCCGCACATATGTTACTGTAGTTCGGACATGGGTCAGTCCAAGAATATTAAGAAGAGAGGAATTTTATGGAGGTTAGTAAATTAACTAAATTCAAGGAAGGAAGAAATAGCAGTCCATATTCGTTTATATTGTCAGACGCATAATCTCACTGTCGGCCGTTGGGTGCTCCAACCGCGCGTACATATAGTTATGACGTTCTGACTATAGTATTGCATATTACTGGACAAGGACTGTGATGCATGGATAGCATCTACGATGTAGGATTTAATATATACTTTCATGTTCAGCTTGAGTGGATTTGTTCTTCATGTGTAACCTGTAATAAACATATACGGACTCAACCCAAATGAATTATCAATTTAATAAAGTTGCTGAGTTCAAACCTTATGACAGGCAGAATGTTATTGACCCACATTCGCGTAAATTTCCAACAACAGCACGATCAAGAATTAATGAATCAATGACCAGAACTAAAGAGGCCCTATTGAACAAATAAGAAAAATAGCCTTCAACAACTACAACGAACGACGGCAACAACTGGTGGCCAGTGTGGGGACCGAAAGAAAAAATTCCCTGTACACTGGGGGGAAAAAAATCGATATATTTTTTTTTTCATAACCTATCTGAATGAATAATTCCGAAAAATTTAACAAAATTGCGACATATGGCCTACGGTGTCCTGACTAGAACAGTGTCGTGGTCATGTCGACTAACTAACAGTCATATAATATACTAACGATCATGTTATACATAAATGTTATATTAGATAAAAGAAACTGTCTAATGTTAATATTTAATTACTCAATTAAGTTAGAGTCTGTCGTAATGATATGTCATGTCAAGACTAATCTAACTAATTAAAATTAAACTAGTTAATTATATTAAATGTGTATTAGGGATCAAGTTATTAAAAATCTAATGCAAGAAAATGAAAGACGATGTTATGAGAAAAGAAAAGACAGAAAAAAACCAAAAGATAAGTAAAGTAGATAAAGAAAATAATGTATAAATTTAACTTAGTTATGTGTATTTGATATTAATTATCTGTGTTAAGTGGTTAATACCTATCTAACTTAACTAACTAAATAATAAACTAGTATGTAATGTATCAACATAATTATTAAATATGCAACATGATTATGTAATTCTAAGAATATTATATAAGAATTGTGTGAGCTTTCTTTTCTTTCTTTCATTTATTTCATATTTCATTTTTTTATATTTATCTCACATTTCATTTTAATTTCCATTACTCCAACGACTAAATTAAAATTAATTAACATTGGATATGACGATCCATCCGTAGTCTTGATCCTTGTGAATTTCCATCAGAAAAAACTATTTAAATGTTCTGATTCAGAATAAATATAGAACTTCTTAACGTCCAATAGTGCAAGTCATATACCGAATTAGTTCGATAGGTTTTCACTTATTATTTCCGAAATTGTTTCAAATAGTTTCATCCTGAATGGACACCAACCAAAGTCCCGGCGTAAACAAGAACACATTGTCATTTGATTTCGTACATTTCGTATAACGTATGTATCTAGTAAGCAGATACTTGGTTTGTAGTCAATGGTTCATTTATATGTTGAAAATGCAACGATAGTACTATGTCTCTTTGGTAAGTTTCTGCGAAGAGTATTATTGTTAATGAATTGACATCAGAAGGGTTTCTAGAGAGAGTATCTGCCAAGACGTTCTCTGATCCTGTAATGTACTCGATGGAGAAATCAAAAGGCTGAAGGAGAATAGCGAATCTGGTGAGCTTAGGACTTTTATGATTCGCCCGTCGTAGTGATGCCACGGCCTTCTGATCCGTCTGGACCACGAATGGGGCTCCCAGCAGAAATTTCTCCAGTTTGGTTATCGCCCATACAACTGCCAACAATTCTCGGTCGACAGTGGAGTATTTGACTTCTGGCGGCTTCAGTTTCCGTGAGACATACAATGATGGATGAAGGATGTCGTCATGATATTGGAGCAAACAAGCGCCAATTCCGTAATTACTCGCATCTGTACGGAGTATAAACTTTTTGGAAGCATCAGGTAGTCTCAAAATAGGTGGATTTGAGATGATACAAATTATTTTAAGAAATATTTTATTACACTCACCAGTCCATGTCACCTTCACTGGCCTGTCTTTTTTTTTTAGAGATGATAAAACAGCCGTGATAGATGACAAGTTAACTTATGCTGTATTGGGCTGAGCATAGTTAATACCAATAACGACATTACTGTTTCTTGTAGGCATGGTAAAAAACAAATAAGACAGAAATACAAAGTGTTATCGTAGATAAGACAACACAAGTGTCATCTAATAGACAAGCCTACAAGATTTAAGTCATATAAGAGTAAATGACCAATAAAGAAAAGAAATGATGACTGACTAGTGCTGAGTCATCAAAGATGTGACGAACAGTGTTAATGTAACCTGTTATCTGCGTGACGCAGAATCAGGTACTAGTTGTAAATTTAGTGAATGGTGATGAAAATAAACACCATTATCATGCTCCATAACCAAACGAGCGTCTCGAATGTTACGAAATGTAACCAAAGCCTGGCTATTCTGACCATCGACAGATGGCAGAAGACGAACAAACTTAACGTTTGCTGTAAAATTAAAGAAATTTCTAAGTGCCTGCCATGTAGTTTCATGTGGCAGATTTCGCACTAACACTGTACGAGAATACGCATTTTTCCTAATGTATGTAGTATCATTGTCACGAAATTGTGCACAATGATGAAATGTATTCTTTGTCAAAGAATTAACTTTCCCTTTTAACATCGAAATTTTCTTTTTATTGGATGATGTATCATCCTGACTGAAGTTAGGATGATACCTATCAGTACCCAAGGTAGTAGGTTTCATGCATGTCGTACATGAATGCTTGTTAGGCAGAAGTAATACCTTGCTGACAGATTTATGTGTCTTAATTTTATTATGTAGGTTCATATTAACCCTAACATTATTATTTTCATTAGGAAAATCCTTTCCCTTTTTCTCAACTTCAAAAGGTTTCTTAGGATCAGTTTCAATCTGATCCTTCCGCCAAGATTTATTCCCAGAATTGGCAGTATTCTGTTGTCGAGGGAAGGTGTACTTGCCTCGAAATGATTTCCTAATATTCGCTGGGTGTGTGTGTTTTTTTTTTTTTTTTTTTCGTTCGCCCGCTAATACTCGAGGCGAAATCTCAGGTTATTATTTTTTTATGTCTAACCTGACATTGATTTTACGTGAGTATCCCTTTATTTCTTGTACAGAGACAGGTGTCCCTCGCCATTCAGGCAAATACTCGCCGATTTCGGAGGTACCCATCGCAGCTGGGTCGGCTCAGGAGCCGCCAGTCCCTGGTCGACGACACTCCTTCAAATGTCCTCGCCAGGTCTCGAGTTAATCCAGTCCAAATCCCGGTCGACGAAAAATCCTCAAATGCCGTCGCCCGGGTTTGATCCTGTATCACCCGGTCGCCAGAGCGATGTTGTAACCACTACGCTAGCGCGGCTCCCGCTGGATGTGTTGATACCTTAGTATCACCCATAATATTGACGGCATGTTGTGTAATAGGTTTATCATCCCTTCTATTGAACACTATTTTCTTACTCAATACGACATCCAATAAACCATCAACTCTTTTTCTCAATCTAACAGATTCCGAATTCAGTAATGTAATCTGCTGCCTCTGCCTTTTATTCATTTTATCCAAGTTAGTGTTTATATTCTTCTCCTTATCCATTAAAGAATCGAGTGTGATCAATGCTGTTGACAGTTCATAGATCTGTTGTTGTGTTTTCCTATCCAGTTCAGCATATCTCTGTTTCTCATTCAGGAGTAACTCTTCTAATGCAGTCACCCTGTTATCAATGAAACAATCATCACTCGAGGTGGATTCAGTAACACTAATACCAGATTCATTAATCTCTTCACGCAATAATGCCAAGTCATGCGTGACAGATTTCCCGTTACCTATCTGGTCATTCAGTATCAGTTTCACTGAAGTTACATCGTCATCACACTTTTGTTCCTGTCTAAGACAAAAGTCATAAATTTTATCATTATATGAATGACATACATCCAAAATATTATTGTCATCAAATGATACACTCCTATTTTCCCTTTTTTCACTCTCTAATTTCAACGTAACATACTTCGAAAGCAAAGAGTCATAATCTGACCTTAGTTTTTCACATCTTGCTTTCACTTCATCAATTAATTTCTTACATGTTTCATTATCTCTATGAGAATCAATCAGAAATTTATCAAAGGCAATTAATTTTTCATCAGCAACACTCTTTGATTGATCAAATAATTTTCTTAATGAACTAACTTCAGACCTTAGTTCACTATTTTCCTCATTGAGTTTATCTAGTTTCATTTTATTATCAGTTAATTCTACCTGATATCTTTTCACTTCTGTCATATCACCCTGTGTGTGAGTTTCCCGCCTTAAGGCTGCGGCATTGTCTTGCAAAATTTTCAATTTAAGTTTCTCAGCCTCAGACTCCAACGTTTTATTGTTTTCCATCGTGGATTCTAACGAGGTCTTAGAATTTGCAAGCTCCACTTCCAGTATCCTCAATCTCGAATTATCAGTATTGGTCTGACATTTTAGTAAACTCGCCTCATTTCGCAAGTCATTTATAGTCCTTTCTTGACTGGCAATAATCTCCAATTCTTTCTTCTGCCTAAGAGAAACTTCATCCAATTTCTTATTATCCTCCATTAACACGGTTACTTTATTTTTCAATACAGCATTATCAAAATCCATTGCTGTCAACTTCTTCTCATATTCCCCTTTTTGCTGTCTCAGCTCATTAGTAAGGGTAATCTCCCTACCCTTATGCTTCGTTATGGTTTTCTTTAACTCATCCAACTCCATGCTACTACCGTCCTGAGTAGTCATTTTACCTTCATTATAAAAAATAGTGGATAGTAATTTATAAAGTCTCACTGCTTTCTCTTGTGAAGGGGTATATCTACACCTACACCAAGCAAACTCCTTAAGATCCTCGCTCATTTGAATGAAAAAATGTTCTATGGCATATTCCTCACAACTACAGCCACCCAAACGTAATCTATCTCCCTCTTGGAGAAAATGATTTAAAATATCCATAGTAATTATATGTATGTGTAGAAATTGATTAATAATCAATATAATCAACCACAATATTCTAGTACTATTAGTTGTAAGTAATCAGTGATCTATAATAATCATCAATAGAATCTATGTACTTATTTGTAATTATTGAACGTATGAATAGTCCTTTAAATAATTATAATATTATTGAACTTTTATTTGTAAGTTCTATCAATAAATATAATATTTTGTAAAAATATTATATGTACCCACTAATATATATCATAAATGGTTATGATATTTATTTATTTAAGATGCTGAAATTATATCATGCACTTAATATTAGTATTTAATAATTATGGGTATTATCCCTATATAAGTATGTCATTCAATCAATGGTATGTGCTAAGTCAGAATGTAGTACTGGGAAAATGTACTAATGAACATATAATATGTCTGTCATATTCAAGGCAGACCATAAATTTATATTTAATTATCAATATCTATTATATTATTATGCCCTAGTCATCATATCAAAAGTGCATCACTAGTGTGTTGAACCACTACTGCAAATTGATGCAAAGTCCCTGAGTTATTCTCAAATTTCTTAAAAAATTAATTAAATTCAATTACAATCTTATTATTAAACAAATGATAATATTAGTATTATATGAATAATGTATGAGATGAAGACAAACAAAACGCTTAGTTAACCAAGGCTTACAGAACAGTATTACGATACGACAAAGACATTTTCACAATAAAAATGCATTTATAAACTAAGCAGAATAAACCGGAAGTAATGAGAGGTCAAGGAGAAAACCGAATGGAGAATTAATCTACGTACACAAGAAATAATGACGTATACATGGACTCATAGACAAACTTTAAAATACACATATTCATAAATAAAAAATAGTTAGGTCATGAATGACGAGATAGGTTACAAACATGATACAAAACTGAATAAAATAAAACTGAATATGATCCAATACACCATTAATTTACAACACTGCACAGCTAACAGATAAGGTCAAATAATGGCAGGTACGAACGAACAAATCATCGGAAAGTCATCGATGGGTTCTTCGCTAAATGCAATTAATTAACAGCCCTATGGAACAATCAGGACTGACCTTGACATTCGAAAAGCCATAAGGTTCAGTTCTGATCCCCTCCTACCGCCCACGAATAAGTAACAACACATACGGTGGAACATAAATAATATATATATATATATATATATATATATATATATATATATATATATATATATATATATATATATATATATATATATATATATATATATATATATATATATATATATATATATATATATATATATATATATATATGAAAATATTTAGACATGCCTATGAAAGCAGAAGTGACATGGACTCAGTATCGTGTCTTATAACTGACAAAAGTCACATTAAACGTATCTGTTTAACGCTCCTCTCGATGCGATTTTCACCAACGGTTTAGACTCATGTCTCGAACTGTTTGCTCCTCGTTGGTACATAACTGCTTTCCATCTTTTGGTCTACTGAGATCTTGTATTCTTCATAAAAAAACTGGACTGCGCTGACTTTGTCCTTTCAAAGTGGGCGATCTACACATGATTATGTGACGTCAGGTTGACATTTCGTGGTCATGCGTGTCACGTCATATTTATGCAAATCATGTGATTTTCTTGTAATTGTAAACAGTTCGTGAAAGTTTGCGAACAAAACGAAAACTTTTTTCTTTCGGTCCCCAGCAATGGCCTACCAGTTGTTGCCGTCGTTCGTTGTAGTTGTTGAAGGCTATTTTTCTTATTTGTTCAATAGGGCCTCTTTAGTTCTGGTCATTGATTCATTAATTCTTGATCGTGCTGTTGTTGGAAATTTACGCGAATGTGGGTCAATAACATTCTGCCTGTCATAAGGTTTGAACTCAGCAACTTTATTAAATTGATAATTCATTTGGGTTGAGTCCGTATATGTTTATTACAGGTTACACATGAAGAACAAATCCACTCAAGCTGAACATGAAAGTATATATTAAATCCTACATCGTAGATGCTATCCATGCATCACAGTCCTTGTCCAGTAATATGCAATACTATAGTCAGAACGTCATAACTATATGTACGCGCGGTTGGAGCACCCAACGGCCGACAGTGAGATTATGCGTCTGACAATATAAACGAATATGGACTGCTATTTCTTCCTTCCTTGAATTTAGTTAATTTACTAACCTCCATAAAATTCCTCTCTTCTCTTGGACTGACCCATGTCCGAACTACAGTAACATATGTGCGGCAATATCATGCCTACCACTAGAAGGATTAGAGGACACGTCTATTCAGTTCGACGGTCAATACAAAAAAGGGTGCGGTAACCTAGTCACCCAGCGTGACCTTACCGACGCTACCACGTCATAATCGATCGTGTGTATCGTGTTCAATAAACTAACAATTATTTACATTATATTAAATGTGGTCACCCCTAAAACTGCACGCTGCTAACCTCTAGCAGACGATGCCAATAAAACTACCGTAACAATCACCTTTTTTCGATTTTTTTTTCAAACCCATCCATTGTAGTTCTAAGGATAGTGCCATTCATTATCATCTTTGACGAACGATGTAAATGTAACAGTGTGCTTATTCTTTCTGGGATTTTGGCAGTAGATAGGAGTGTGTGAAGTTGTGAGAAACACGTGTGCCCATATTTGTAGAATGTTATGTAAAACCACCATTTATTTCTGTGTATTTACTAATGTAATTTTATGGGGAAATCCCTGGTGTGTTCGTTAATTTTACTGAGCCTTTAATGTGAGAAATATTGTCGGAGGGTTCAGATTTACGTTGTAAATGAATTATACTGCTTAGGAGAGGAAACTATTCCTATAGCGAGATTTAATTTAATTTTTGGAGCAAGCCGGGAAACCTCAATGGGTAATGTTAAAAAGGGAGACCCCGGAATTTCGGACAAAAGAAGTTCCCGAGTTGAAAATGTTGACACGTGGGTAGCCATGTGTGACGGCCAAGTGGCCCGTCAGACAGGTTTTGTTTATTTGGCTAGCGGATTTTAGTTGAGAGAGAGAGAGAGAGAGAGAGAGAGGGGAGGAGGGAGATTTAAGTGCCACGTGGGTAGAAATATTTTATGTATTGTTATGCAGAACGAGAGAGAGAAGGGGAAGAGGAGAGAGATTTAAGTGCCACGTGGGTAATATTATTCTTTTGTATTGTTGTACATGACGAGTGAAGTACTGAGTAAGGGAGTTATAAAGATTAATGGGTTAGAGATGCGTTATGTTGGAGTTGTTATACAATAGACGCATTTCCTTTTAATTTCAGCGAGTCACGGCGAAACAGTGGGGAGCATAATTTTGTCAAATAAAATTATCCACGGCAAAAGACATATCTCAGGGTCAGAGTACTCGAGTTATCGTCAGGAGCAAAAGAAAATTACCCTATAGTCTCTGGCAGGGAAGTCCCTATGCTTCAGCTGGAACGGGGTTTATTTATCATACAGCCGAGAGCGTCGCTATTATAGTCTCTAGCACCGGCAGGTGGCCGTGAGACTGGTTTCAATTGCGTACAGCCGGAAATCAAGGCTGTGTTTTTTTTTCCTCTAACTCCGGAGCGGGTTAAAAGAGGGAAGCTAGTCAGCAGCAGAGAAGTTTGTCGACAGTTAATCAAGTACCTCATGCTTGATGCCAGAACTTCATCATCATCATCGCAGAATTCAGGAACAGGTGATAGGGTTACCATACCTGGGTCGTGAAGGTAACGAGAGAAGAGCGTAACGGAGACGCCGCATCATCAGTCGTCGAGTGTTGGAGAGACACTGAGACCAAGGGAGAGAGAGAGAGAGATAGAGAGAGAGAGAAGGAGGGAGAAAATAGACAGGACCAGTAGGGTCTGTTCAGTATCTACTCGAAGGATAGACACTGAGCCATTGTGTTACTCCAAGTCTATTATTATAGCATTTCCAGTGGTGTTCGATAGCGGCGCATATCGCCTAACAAGTGGAAAGCTGTGTAGACGGTTCGTTGAGGAAGAGTCAACAGGACTGAGACAGTAGAATCTTATGTGTATTAGAGAGTGGAGGCTAAAGTGGACAGCCCCCACAATAGTAGAGTTATTTAATCACTAATCATTTTATTGTTCCTCAGCAGGGTGACAGAAAGAGTGAATGTGATTTGGGTTTTTTTTTCTAGTGTCTATCTAATCTAATTGGTACGTTGTTTTCAGGCCGTGCAACAGTGCACGCTATCGACTGACTTGATGACGTATGATGCCATTTTATGTTTTTCTTGTATGTAAATAAATATATATAATATATTTACTGGATCAGCTTCTACTCTTTACTATACTTACTTTATGTCGTCTGTATAGTGGTGTCTGTGGTCGTTTTATACACCTTATCTCCTTGTATTTAAAGGAAGTCAGAGGAGGGTGAGATTATAGCCAGTTTGAAGTCACGAAGCGGCAAGGGGAAAATCAAATCCTTGTTCTATCCCTTGAGCCAATAGTCTCATCTGTCCATAGGCATGTCATTTTTCATCTAAATTCTATTTCCTCAGACTTTCTCATACTAGGGTCTTGCTTTCATTCAGGCAAACTCTATAAACTTAAATCCACTTCGTGACAAGTGGGCGGCAATCGTCCGGTGGATCATTCTGTGAGATCAATTCTGTGATCTAGATTCATAGAGTGTGTTGCGTGATAAATTCTCGCAACATCGTTTTATTACAATATCTATTTTATAACGCAAGGGCAACAACTGCTTGAAATCTATAGTCACTTTTCTCGGTAAGCATTTGTCTTCCCGCGTTGGTATTGAATGCAGTTAAGTTTTGAGCTGTGGTCATTTTGCGCTGGACTGCGCATGACTGGTCTTGTTTTTTGGTCGATCGGTTTCCGCCCACCACTAGGGGAGTGAGCGATTTGAATGGCGAAAGAGATGCCTCGTTGAAGAGGGGATCTCCGCTATTTTTTGTTCTGTCAGGGATGTGTAGTCCTCTTAATGGATATTTCGTTTATTCGAGATAATACCTCTAGTGTTTCCCACATGTCGGGAGGCGTGATATTTCTGTGTATTTCCTGAAGGCAAGGTAAATTGACTTTTCATTAACTCTATCGATTTTGGGTCGTGAGCGATTTCGATTCATAGCCTGTCTTCGAAAGTCGTCGTCACGAGATGTTTTCCCAGCTCACATGTCGCTGTATTGTACTGCATCGGTTGATGCATGTCCCAAGGACCATTACTTGCTACTTTGTTAAATGAACTAGGTTTGGAAAACCTTTATTATCTAGAGGATATTTTTTGAGGACATTATTTATACTTCGGCAGACGTGTCTGTCTTGCTGAAGTCAGACTAAGGAGAGTGAACTGATCTCATACATCTGGTTATCTCCTGGCTGTTATAGAAAAGGATGGAGTTTTTCACCTGACTACATTTACAGCACTATGAAATATAACATGCATCTGACTCATCATTGTAATGCTGTCTACCGTCTATTGCTGTATTGAATGTTGCTGTGATAATGACTGTTTTGATGTGCCTACATATTCGCGTAACCATTTTGTCACTGTGGCGTCCACAATAAATAATGAAGAAAAACGTCAACGGCTGTTACAAGAATCATTGACTTTATACGTCGTGAGTTTACTGACGTCCTATGTGGATTGCCCTGTTATTTTTGTATGAACATTGTTTGTCTGAACAAACATTTAAAAACAACGTTATTCGTTTTACTATAAAATATAATATTTTTAATAAAAATTATAATTATTCTCTTATAAAAAATTATATATTCTTCTATTAAAATTTATATCTTTATATTTTTTTTAATTTTTAATTTATTTTATACTTTTTATAAATACATGAATTAAAATTAAAAATATTTTTTTAATTTTGTTTTTTTATTAGACCTCAAATAACCCATTAAATAAAAAATTTTTTTTCTTATGAAATTTTTTTTATATAATATATTTTATATTCTTTATTCTATCTATTTTTTATTAATATATTATTATATATTTTAATTATATATTTTATTATATAATAAAATATATTTATATAATCTTTTATTAAATTATATTTATATTAG
>JAMPIV010003687.1:0-42500 GCA_024509875.1 Oreohelix idahoensis
CTCTCTTGCATGATTTGTTAATGGAATCTGATGTGAATAATAATAATAAGAAGAAATCCACTTATCAATACGTTACAGATTTACGCCAACATCTTGTGGATGCATGTCAGGTGGCGACTGAAGCATCTGAGATGGCAAAATATAAGACCAGATCTCGCATTAACAGAGATAGACGACTAACGTCTTTCTCAATCAATGACGATGTTTTTGTTCTCCTGCCACTCAAAGAAGATAACTTGTTAGAAACATGGCAAGGTCCGTTTAAAGTGGTTGCAAAGAGAACGGACGTGGACTACGTCATCAATATGCGGGGTAAAGAAAAAACATTCCATGTTAACATGCTCCTACCATACATCACTCGTCCTCCTCAGTTACAATTCATTTGTGATGCTATCATGAACCAACCTACCCATCATGCATCTATCGCGTTGGTGGATGAGGTGCAAACCAATTTCGCTGATGTACCTTCCACGTTTCCGGTAGCACCTATTAAGTCTTCGGAAACATGGAATGATGTTATAATTTGTACTGATTTACCTGCAGATCATATGGATCAAATTCGTTCTATGTTGGTATCCTTTCAGGATGTTTTGTCTGATCTTCCGGGACGTACTAACATTATCACACACGAAATCAAATTGTCAGATTACACCCCGATTTCATTACGACCATACGCCGTTCCTCTACATGTTAGAGATCAGGTGGAAAGTAAAGTAGATGGTATGTTAAAACTGGGTATTATTTCACCGTCTGATTCACCTTTCTGTTTTCCTATGGTGGCAGTACGAAAGAAAGACAAGTCAATTCGTATTTGTATTGACTTTCGTCGCCTTAACAAGGTGACCATATCCGATTCTGAACCAATGCCTTTGCTGGAGGATTTGTTGCCACGCCTATCATCCGCCACTTTCTTCAGCAAGTTTGACCTATCTAAAGGTTACTGGCAGATTCCGCTGGCTGATGTATCAAAACCTTTGACTGCTTTTGCCACTTCTCGTGGATTGTTTCATTACAATGTCATGTGTTTTGGTTTACGGAATGCTCCAGCGACATTTGTACGCATGATGCGTCGCGTTTTAGGTAATCGCACCGATCTCATTTCGTATATGGACGATATTTGCATTTTTCATGATACTTGGGAACAGCATGTCGCTGGGATACAGTCGTTGCTCCAAACTCTCAGAGTACATAACCTCACAGCTCGACCTTCCAAAGTCGAAATTGGGTTTACTGAGATTTCATTTCTGGGTCATAAGATTGGCCGACATACAATACAACCTGATGAGTCTACACTAAAAAGGGTACTAGATCTGGCCATACCAACTACTAAGAAACAAGTTCGTAGTTTGCTGGGACTCATAAACTTTTATCACAGGTTTATACCACGATTTTCCATTTTAACTTCTGTTCTATCTGCTCTGACAAAAAAGGGTATGCCTGACAAAATAATATGGAACAAAGAGTGTGACCATGCCTTACAGAACATCAAAACACAATTTTCAAAAAGTCCAATACTAAGACTACCAGACTTACGACGACCTTTTCTCGTGGTTACAGACGCATCTCTGAAAGGAATCGGGGGATGTTTAATGCAGACCTTTAATGGCGAGTGCCACCCGATATTCTACCTCAGCAGAAAACTTTCAGAGACAGAATCCAGATATCCAATTGTGGAAAGGGAACTTTTGTCATTGGTATGGACATTACATAAACTACAGAAGTTCTTGGTGGGTACACATTTTAAATTATACACTGATCAAAAAGCCCTCACATATTTACAGACTTTTAAATCGACTAATGCACGTCTCACCCGATGGGCGCTACAAATGCAAGGGTATGATTTTGACGTTTTACCAATAGCAGGAAAGGACAATGTCCTAGCTGACACCCTCTCTAGAGTTATGTAATAACTCGAATACGGAAGTGGACAATAATTACTTATTTATTCATATTGTTATTACTGACATTTTTTTTCTTTTAAAATCTAGATAGATACCATTTAATTGTTTGATAGGTAATCATAAGGCATTAGGGATAAGATGAATGATTTAATCTCGCTTCACATTATAATTGCCGGACTGAAAACTAAGTTTTCAGTTGTTCGGGGGGGGGGGGGGGGGGGGGGGGGGGGGGGGGGGGGGGGGTAATGTGGCGCTGGCTATTGCACGCCACACGCCAGAAAATAAATAGGATTTTGGTGCTGATGAGCGCTGCACGATAGTGATTTGTCGATATGTGTATTGCGCACATGACGTGAGCAGTGTGGAGGAAAGATGGACAGAGCGTGTGTTGACCCTGAATGGGCGACTTGTGTGTGTGTTCTACCCAATGGTAGAAATATGGGAAATGTTAAAATAGAAGTGTCTTGAAACATATTAATGTTTATTAAATACAACTAAAGGTAGGAATAGGAATGAGGTAATGTTTATATGGACCTACGGATTATAGGAGTTGCTGAATCTACCTAATTATGCATGCTGTGTAATGATGTATTGTCTACGTGAATAATAAATGGAATGTTACTAAAATATCCAGCTGTTATATTGATCGTTGTGTGGAATCTTCGAGTCATAGAAAGTATCGTTAATGAACTATTGTGGCTGTCCTGAATCTTGTGGACCTATGATATATAAACCTAGACACAGTGTGAAAACGAGCACAAACAATCAACTGAAGAATATAAACTTTAACGCCACACCAACAGTGTTCATCGTCTGCAGGATTTGCCCCGCACCGTCGACGTTGTACACTGAAGCTTCGGATTGGAAATACAAGTGCAGAGCATCCCATTGCTCAAGGATCCTCTCAATGACTGCTTCACGGGACAGCCAGCGTGTTTCACACAGCTTCAACACTTTATGTTTCTGGGCCTGAACTACATCTTGTATTAACTGGAGATTTCTTTTACTACTACGTGAAAAACAGAAGCAGACATTCTTTATGAAAATTTCAAGCCAAGACGGTATGTGGTTGCTGGCAGGATTTGCATAAAGTGCAAGACGGTACGTGGTTGCTGGCAGGATTTGCACAAAGTGCAAATGAATGACAAACATAGCCTAGAAAAAGACATGTGGAATCTCTTTCTTCAGATGTGCCTGTAAACCACGTGCATTCCTCATCGTAGTGGCACAGTTGTCTGCAGCAAAACCAATGACGTTACTAAGCGGGATTGCATGCGTGCTCAACAATTTCTTAACAGATGTAAACATGCCAAGAACAGTCCCATCCTCCACCTCCATTAGGTCTAACCGTGAATCAACTACTTTTCTTGTTTTTGTGTCACAGAATCGCACAACGACTGCTAACATCTGATTCGTAGAAATATCAGTACTCTCATCAATGAGTATAGAAAATTTCTGATTTCTGCAAATGTTTATAACTTCAAGCCGCTCAAAATGAGCAATGCCGTACCGTACTGCATCACATAGGCAGCCTTGGTGCGCTTCAGTGACATTTTTTGAGCAATTGTGCTGTCTGGAAACATCTGCTTGCAACATTCAATCAAATGATCAGCTTGCGAAAACGGAGTATTATGTTCTGCCATGAAAGCCGACAACACTATCTCCGCTTTAGCAATTTTGTCTTGGAGACAGGGCTCTTTTGGTTTGATGAAAAACTTGTTAATGTTCAGAGTTTTGCTTTTGGCTTCGAAGTTTTTCATGTGCTTCTGTTCGCTTTTATGTGTCAATAAAGCTGTTTTGTTGGCATTAGTTAATGTACAGGAACAGACCGTACAAATCGCAGCTTAGCGATTACCAGAGTCCGGCTTTATCCAATCCTTCAGTTCGCTGTCTGTTAGCCATTCCGCACAAAAAGCCTGCTGATACCATGGCTTCACATTTTTACGCGGTGGCGTGTGTGTCGTCATGCTACCACAACTACCTAGCCCTCCTTCATCATCGCTCATTTTATAATCTTATAATAACAAAACAAAAAAAAAAAACAAAAAAAATATATGCTGTTTATATGCTTAAGTCTAAAATGTAAAAACCAGACGGAAGCCCAAAAACCCAGATCTAGTAAGAAATACCCAGCTGTGGCATCACTGGTCGTCTGTCAAGCTTCTGTCAGAAGAAAAAAACGTGAGAGGGTGCGGGCGGGTTAAGATTTTTTTCAAATACTCCGTTGCTGGGTGTAGTGAATTTATAAATACAATATCTAAATTAATATATAACAATATAGGGCATAAAGGCAAAATAAGAAAGTATAAAAGAATTTTCTACTAGAACTGTTGGTATCGCCTACGCCTTCAGATTATTATTTGCTAACGAATAGCCGAACAAAACGGTACCCAATTTTTCAAATTCGTCCTTGACATAATCACTTTTCCTAGTTCTAAGAAAATATGTGCCTAAAATGCATTGTGGAACGAGGAGGGGAAAAGATAGATGAAATGCTAATTCGTTTCGCATTGATTTTAAACTAAAAGCCAATACCAGCACAGGGTCAAGCCTTGCCTTAGGGGTTTCCCCAAAATACGAGGAAAAAGTTAGAACATGCAAACAACTCGTGTCACAAAAACAACCTTAGCTCTTATTTCAAAGGACGTAATTATCACGTAAATAGAGAAGACAGCACATGGAAAAGAATTGAACGTGTAGTAGACTAAAAATAAAAACACTAACATAGAAAAAAAAACAGTGTACTTCTGAACCAAGCCAACTAGTCCCATATAAGTTGTATATTCGTGTACCTTAGGACTTGCTGACAAAGAATATGGTAATAGTTACGCAAATAGTCCATTAATTAACTAATTATAGCCATAATACTATAGTGGATCCGACCAGACTGTCAAGTAAAGATCATGCCTGCTTATAATTTTTTATGGCATGTTTTGAAAAAACGACTTTGGGTAAATGAGGTTAAAAGGTACGGGATATTTGATTGGGTGGATTTTGAAGGAAGGCGAAGTATGATTGGTTGACCTAAAACTAAAAATATATTTGCCTTGGAAACATATTGGGAGTTGTTATTTGAAACGATAGATTCAAAAATAAATGTAAACATGGTCCCATTGGACAAAGCAGTAGATACTGGTACGAAACGGGGACTGTTCACTGCCATTTCAAGTAAATTTTGTGTAAAGCAAGATCGATGAGAGCAGGCGGAGAAATTTTCTAACATAGGAAAAGCCTGGACATAGGGCAGATCGAAAATGTGCCATATTCTATTGCCTAGTCATCGTTTAATTGTGTTATTTCCTTGCATCTGTGGTAAGATTGATTTTCTTAACATTTTATTTAAAATAAAATTTGAATGTGAAATACTAACATACGACTGTAAGTAAGTGAGTCTATGGCAGACTCAAAACAGAGTCTAGAGATTGATCCAGCATATGAAAGACTATCAGAGAGGTGTAGACCAACTAAATTATATAGGATTATCATCAGGAGCATAATACCTATCCTATTGTATGGACAACAGATTATTGCTGGAATTGCAGAGGCGTTGTAACTATTAGGGGAGAGGAATACTGGTATACCTGGTCACATCAAAAGAAACTGGTGAAAGGGATTGTCGTAAAGAGCTGATCTTGCATGTTTGTTTGTAATGTGCCTGTACTGGTTGTTGAATATTATTGTAGGCTGTTGATTACGAAGGAGGCATATCCTTCTGATTTCAGAGGGTTGTGGTTGCTGTCAATAACTGGTGCCAGACTACAGTGGGCCGATATATTCATGCCACAGTCTTGCCTTTTTCGGAGACAACTGTAAATCACCATCATTCTTGAAGAAGTGGGAGCTGAAGGTTGTCGTTCAGCGAAGTGCAGGAAGAGTCCTACATCATATTACAAAGATAGGTGCATGTTCGGCACCTGATCGCTCAACTAACATTATATTAAAATAAGAGACTGAGAATAGTGATATAAACATTCCATCAGTGTCCATAAAAACTTACAAACAACATGCAGAGATGATAGTAAACAATCAACCAGTGTATACTAGAAGTCACCTCAGTTAGACAATATAACTACACCCTTATATAATAATATGTGTATTATGGTCAGAAGACCCATTGTATAAATTGATTGATGTAATTAATTTCTATGATTTCACTTTTGATTGACAGTCCTGATTCCAAATAAATTAGATTCAGGACAATAAATTGAAAAAACATTAACTTTACCAAACTTTCAACCACTGACTTACTAAAGATAGTCTTTTAAAGTGTGGTTCGTATGTGATTGTCGTGGTACTGTTGTGTTGTATTAGATAATAAAATAATTGTGTAATTGTTTATATGTTTAGTTGGTTAATGCAACCTTACACTAACATTTCATAACCCTAGACACCAAACGTAGTCATCTTTCAGTCTATCTAGAATAAGTCTGAATGAGATCATAGTGGTGGTAGTAGAAAGGTGCCCTGGAAATTTACTCTAATATTTATTATATTCAGGGACCTTCACATATCATTAGCAAATCGTCAATACTTTCAAATCCAGTGCGGATCGCTGACAAAAAGTGGTGGCGTTGCCCTATTCAAATATTGTCCAATTTAAAAATGACCATAGTAGCAGAATCTATAGAATAATATCTTATACATAATTTGAGGAGGGAAGTTCAAACTGACTTCACAATAACACAAGCAATAGAAAGCATGGAATGAAGGTTTCTTTTGCAACATAATAAGGTGAATTATGATCTCAAAAGCGAAGGGTATCGCAAGGCCCAATGCTAAAGGCCGAAATATTGAGTCAAAGCTAGGAGACCGGAAAATACCATAACTAAAGTAGCTGATGGTGTACTGAAAAGTCAGGACTAGCAGGCACTAGTTGATAGTCTTAAAATTCCTCGAAAAGAAATATGAATATACAGCTTTCATAAAATGCACTTTAAATAGTTCAGACTCATGCATTCAAATTAATTAATATACATTTTAATTTAAGCAGGCTGTGCTCTTTTCAAGTTAAGGTTAGTCCTGTTTTTTAGTACATGTATATGTGTGTGTATATATATATATATATATATATATATATATATATATATATATATATATATATATATATATATATATATATATATATATATATATATATATATATATATATATATATATATATATATATATATATATATTATATATATATACTGTTAAAAAAAAGAAACGCATAGCTACTGAACGCACACACATAGCCATAATTTTGACATTCAATAACTTGTTTAATTTAATGAGTTAATTGTTCAAATTGCACACAAGAATACCTTAGGGTTCAACCAATCAATTGACAGTTGTTTTGCATCTGGGTCACGAGAGTTTTTTGGCATACGGGCTTTCCCGTTAGTATGGTGTGTGGCCTCCTCTTGCATCGATCAGCGACTGGCATCTCCTGGGCATGGATGCGATCAGTCGTCTAATGTGGGATGGCTGCCCACTCTTCCTGGAGTGCCTGGAACAGATAACGACGGGAAGAGTGAGAATGTTGTTGGCAGTCAGGAACTGCGTGGTCAACTGTGCACAATGGGGTCTGGCGTTGTCCTGTTGAAACACAGACCTTTGGGCAGCCAAAAGTGGAAGGACATGGGGGTCAAAGAATTTCATTGACGTATCGTTGCGCATTCAAGCCTCTTTCAATGTGCACCAATTGACTCCTTCCGTTGTAACTGATCATTCCCCACATCATTGCACCTCCACTACCGTGCGGCGGAGCTTCATCAACGCAATTTTGGGCAAAACGTTCATTTCGCAGCGGTAGACCCTACGCCGTCTGTCATGACGCTGCAACAAAAAGAAAGATTCGTCACTAAACCAGACACGTCTCCATTGATTGTCAGCTGCCCAGGGATGATGCTGTTTGGCCCAAAGAAGTCAATTTTGGCGATGGCGGCACGTAAGGACAGGTCCTCGATGAGGTCGTTGTGCCCAAAGTTCAGCGTCATGCATTCTATTCCGGACAGTTTGATCAGACACATGACGTCCTGCAGGCAATGACTGGGCAGTTGAGGAAGCTGTTGTATACCTGTCTCTGAGATGACAAAGCCGAATAAAGCGATCCTCCGCTGCTGTTGTCACCCTGGGTCGTCCACTGCGATGCCGGTCTTCAACTGAGCCAGTGGCTTGGAACCGGTGCCAAAGTCGACTGATGGTACTCTGATGCACGTTTAGATGCCTGGCAACCTGACTTTGACTTTCGCCTGCATGCAGTCGGCCAATAGCAATGTTCCTTAAATGTATCGATAGAGACGCCATAAATGTCTGCTTGAAAATTAACTGAATTTTTTGTGTGTAGCGTTATCCCTTTATAGGGTTTCAGTTGCGTAGTCAGTGAATAGTGTTCACCCCAAATTTTTTGCGTTCACGTGCGCGCAACATGAGCTGTGGTCAAAAATTGCGTCATAAACACTATTGACCACTGCGTTGTAACGATTACAAAAACGAACGCAATTCAGGTCAACACGTGCATTTGACACTGTAAAGAACATTTGAGGCTGTTTTTTATAAACCCTAGCACCAAATTTTACTTACAAACTCATAAAACGCGCCCTCGGATAGCTATGCGTTTCTTTTTTTGAACAATATATATACTGTATATATATCTTCGTTCGTCCTGAAAAAGTCGTTGGTTGTGTTGTGTCCATTTACTGCGATATTTGCGCCTCTTCCAGCATATTGGACTGTTCCCTTTATGTCATCATGGAATGAATGACGTTATCATTTCCAGCAATTTAGGAGGGCAACCTATTTTCAGGAGGATTTTGAAGAGTCCATCCCTACTAACAAGGTCAAATGCTTTTGTGAGGTCTATATAAAGATATACACTGAAGCACATTAAAAATGCACCACCTGTATAATCCAGGAACAGAGTGTGAAATGTAAATATAAGTGTTTACAAGTTTACATATTTGGAATCTTTATTCATTTTCCTATGAATCCATGCTGGTCATTAATTTGTACATTTGATTGTTATGAAATTCATTGCATTCTGTGCAGGCAAGGGAGAAAACCAATTTGCAACCAATAAAAAAGTTCATTCACACTATCCTCAGTATCTGGTATGTTCACCGTGTGCTTGCAAACAAGCTTGGCAGCGGCTCCGCATGGAACGCACAAGTCTCTGAAGGAAATTCCGGGGAATCAAGTCCCTGAAGGAAAACGAAAGAGAGGCCGACCAAAAACAACTTGAAGGAGGACTGTGGAGGCTGAGATGCAAAGAATGAACCAGAGTTGGGGCACTGTACGAAGGATGGCCGCCGACCGAGCAAAGTGGAATCAATATGTTGTTGCCCTACAAGACGTCACTGACTGCTTTGACGGTCGGCGGCTAAGGATCAAAGAAGAAGAAGAAGTAGTCCCATTCACGTGTAAGAGCAGCTTCGAGCTGCTGCAGATTAGCTGGAGAACCTTGCCTGTAGACTCTGCGTCCAAGCTCGTCCCACAGATGTTCTATAGGGGACATGTCTGGTGATAGGGCAGGCCAATCAATCGTCACAATGTTCTGCTGCTGTAGATATTGCTGCGTAATGCATGCGGTGTGCGCACGTGCGTTATCCTGCTGGAGAAGCTGCAAGTTTGGATAATTTGTGAACGCAGGAGCAATCAATGCATCCAGAACCTCATCTCGATATGTCACAGCATTAATATTTCCACGGAAGACGTGAAGAGGCAAGCGATGGTGAAACTGAATCCTCCCCAAATGTGAATACTGCCACCTCCAAATCGATTGTGCTGACGAACACAGCAATCTGCAAAGTGCTCTCCACACCGTCGCCAAATCCGCATACATCCATCAGCAAAGGATATGTTGAATCTGCTCTCATCTGTGAATAGGACATTCCACTGCAGTCTAGTCCATCTGACATGTTGCTCTGCCCATTGCAGGCGCTGCTGACGATGTCTGTGAGTCAAGTTTGGCCCAACATAAGGTCGTCTTGCAGTAAGGCCTGTATCTCTGAGTCGTCGTATGACTGTCATTCGAGAGACTTGCCCACGTCTACCCACTATTGCTCTTACTGTTTTACTTGCCGGGAGAGAACGATTCCTTAGGTGACTCAGCACAATATTATGATCTTGCGCAGGGGTAGTAACTCGTGGTTGGCCACTCCGAAGTCTATCCCGGGCACTACCAGTGGTTCCGTAACATTCATTGAGACGTACAATAGTGCTGTGGTGGCAATTCATCCTTCTGGCAATGGGCCGCGAGCTCATTCCGGTCTCCAACATACCAATGGCTCGTTGGTGGTCGTTTTCAGATAGTCGTGGCATTTCAAGCACATGTACTGGGTGTTTTGTCTCAATGGCCTTTTTATACTGAGTATACTGCCACAACGCGTACACATTTTCAGGGTTATAGCTGTTGGGAATCGTGTTGCACGTGTAACTTTCATTGTTTTCATGTAGTCTGTACACAAACCCGTGGGTTGAATCATGCACTTTCCATTCCAGCAGCCATTCGCTCTCTACATGACAAACACGGGGAAAATCCATTCCCACACTTTTTTTCCCAACTTCTCGGCATCAGTATATATGATAGTGGTGCGTTTTTAATGTGCTTCAGTATATATATAATAATAATAATACATGTAATTCTCTATACCGTTCACTTAGATGTTGTTAATTATTGCCTACAAATGATTTTTATGAAATATGGACAATATCTTTAAAAAAAAAGTTTCATTTTCTTATTTTTTTCTTCCCCTGCGACAAATTGGCCTCTGGACACTTTAAAAAAAATCATAAAACAACAAACAGGTGTTCAAATCCTCTTTAAAAGATTGACTTGTATCTGTGTAGTATGCAGATTAAATGTGTACAAATTTAAAGCTTGTACCTTTTATACTTTTTGAAATATAATGTGAAAATTGACTTTCATGCAAAACACGACATTTTTTGGTAATGTGTTTTGCAGATTTTTAATTTTTGGTCTCAAATATATTGATAATTATTCATTATGTAGCCCTATTGTTTTCTCTGTGTGATCAGTATATTACAGATTGTATGCTGTTTGTCAGAGAAGGTTGTAAGATTATATTTAAGAAGACGGGAGTGCTCTGTAGTTGGTGTGATGTAACTTACTTAGTCGTTCCCCTTCTACCGTGAGGTGTAGAGGTTTGGTAGAGAGAGCACCAGACTATCCTATCGGCTGTCTTCCTCCTGGCCTGGTTCCATTCTAGTCCTCGGTCCTTCAAATATTGTCTAATGTTGTACTACCAGCGGACTCTGGGTCGTCCTGGGGGTCTGGATCCCTGGCTCTTTGTTTCCCATGCTTGTCCTGGTAGCCGATCTTCTCCCATTCTGCAGACATGGCCAAACCATCTTAGTTGGGACTGTTTTACTTGGGTCTGCAGGGGGTGGGATTTAAGGCCTTGACGTATCGTCTGGTTGCGGACCATGTATCTTCTTGTTACTTCAACCACCTTCCTCAGATACCTTATTTCTGAGGTTTGGATCTGGCTTTTGTGGGTTGTAGTCATTGCCCACGACTCGCATCCTTATGTCAAGACTGGGACATAGGTGGCGCGGTATACAGCCATCTTCGTTTTCTTACCAACCTCTCTCTTTCTGGGGAATCCTCGATTTATGGCCTGAAAAAGTTTCTTAGCTGCTGCTTTTCGAGTGGCCAACTCTTCTTTGATGCCTCCCTTTCGGTCTATAATAGCTCCGAGATATTTAAAGTGGTTGACCTGCTCCAGGACCTGTTCTCCCAGCTTAATCTGATGTCTTCTTTCTTCTCGTGATATCACCATGGATTTTGTTTTAGAGCTGCTTATGACCATCCCTCTCTTCTCCAGCTCTTCCTTCCAGATTTGCAGGTTGGATTGGAGATGTGCCTCTGATTTGTGATGTAACTTTGTAATAATAATCAAAGTCCACACACTTTTTAAAATGCCATAACCTTTTTATTTGTTTGCCGATTTTAAAAAATAAAGTACCTAATTTCATGGTTTTCCAAGGGCTTCCAAACTGCTTTTCTCTGGTGTTTCTGTGCAAACAAAATCACTTTGTGGTACCTACTGTGACATTTACTGATGTCAGGCAAACTGCTGTGACATTTACTGATGTCAAACTAAGAAATCCCGGTGCCCATTTTCTAAAAGCTTTTTTTTTTTAAGAACACTTCAACTGTACTAATTTGTAGTGAAACTGTGTCACATGTTCTTGAAGACTAAAATTGTAAACATAGAAAGTCTGTTCCTGCTTTCAGAAGTGCCAGCAGACAGTCCTGGTATACGTTGTCTTTTTGTGTATTATCATGTGTTTGTAGACATACAAATAGACCTGTACATGGATACACTCAGATGATAAAACTGACAGCCATTCAAATGCACAAGTTTCCAGACATTTTCATGTCCAATAGAACAGTCAGTGGATCTTGACATGTCAGCAAATAGAAATGAAGCACACAAGCAGTTGTAAAGTTAATGTTTTTATTACATGCGCAAAACACTCACTTCACATGATTCCTTGTTAACTCTTTATAAAACATACTGCACTTGCATCTACACACAACATTTCTGATATAACACGCACCAAACATGCACCAGGTTCCCGAGTACCAGACAGCATGCACCTCACAGATGTTGGCCATAAAATACAATAGATTTGAACCCGCTTTATAAAAAAAAAAAAAAATTGCTAATCCCAGAGTTTTTCATGAGAATTTTTATATTAAAATTGTGATCATGAATTGAGAACATGAAGATCAGAATGCTTGTCTGGCCTAAGTCATCTTTGGATGTCTGTCATAACATGATCGCCAGACTTTGTGCCTAGATTTAAAGATGCCTTGCCAAAATTTTAGCAAAAATCAATTTGTTTTACACAATAAGCTGAGACTTTTTTTCTCAGTAACAAAATTTTACCAGAGATTTTTAAATCTAGCTAAGAAAAATAGATATCAAATAGTTTTGTTTTTGTTTTTTTTTAAACAAAATTTTGGAGTTTTTAAAAGAAAAATAATTTTCGAGCACATAAGCATTGTTTGAAGACAGAATACTTTATATGAAAGCATATATTAATATGTAAAAAAAAAAAACATTAACACAGGTATATTCAATGGAAATAAGATATTCAGCATGACACCGTCAGTGCCATGCACATCATAGCAGTGTCCTGCTTCCAGGTGTCACGAATGTCAACGACCTTATTCTCTGCGCCAGCCGTCAGAACCATAATCACGACCAAAATCACCACCACCATAACCACCTGGTCCATAGAATCCACCACCAGGCAGATATCCTCTGTTAAAACCGTATCCATAGTCACGACGGAAACGTTCGTGTCCTTGCCTTCTGGAGTTGGGGGCAGTTTTCCCAGGTTGTGTCTCTGACCTGGCATAGTCTGTCCTGCCATTTCTTCCCTGGAGCAGCCCTGGGAAATTGTCTTTTCCTTTATTTTGACTTTGTTGGCCACCACGGCTCTGTTCATCTCTGGAGCCAGGATTAGCCCCCTCCCGATAGCCACCATTAGAACCAGGTCTTTGCTCTTGTTGAAACCTGGGAAAGTGTAGAGAACATGTTATTGACCAATTTGTTTTACTGAGACACGGCATAAATATATACAGTATTTGATACCTTATATTATTGAATAAAATAAATACATGTTTGATACATAATGTTATTGACTAAGTGCTAAATGAAGTCTGCTAAACAGGTGAGGGAAAGGGCTTTGGATAGGACACTGTAGCATTACAAGACATTCCTTGTTGTGGAATCTCCTCTGTAAATAAAATAGAGAAGACAGCTGAAGACAAGACTTTTTATTTTAATCATAATACTGTATATGGAAAGAACCAGATTGGATGGCACAAGATAGGAGAGCTAGGTGTAAATTAACTGAAGGCTTATGTGCCATGGGAATCTGAAAATTTGTCAATGAAAACCTATTTTTGGCTGTTGAAGGAACATGGAAGCACCAGTGTAGTTGACTCGCAAGTGCGAAGCCTACACACTTAAAGCACTATGTTTGTTATAGTGACAGTTTTTGAAGCACTTTGTTTGACATGATGAGGTAACACAGCTCTGCTAGAATTCATGAGTGTTGCTTGTTCTTACTAGACAGTGGCGAACTGATAGTTCTGGGGGCTTTATTCACTGACCTGTCTCTTGGACTTGATCCTACCAAAAATTGCGTATACGAGCAAGCACGTGTGGTAGGCACGTGACCGTTACTTACTTTGTCATTCCCCTTCTAGCTTGGGGTATAGAGGTTTACCAGAGTGGGGGCCATACTTTCCTATCGGCTGTCTTCCATTTGGCCTGATTCCAGTCCAGTCCTTCAGGGACTGTCTGATATTGTCCTCCCAACGAAATCTGGGTCGCCCTAGAGGTCTGAATCCCTGACTTTTGTGTGTTATGCTGGCTTCCATTTTGTTTCTTTAATGAAGATGGGCAGCTTGCATGATGTGCTAAATAAACCGTTTTCTTGCCTTGTTTGTGTGTGTAAAATCGTTGGCCCGTTCATCACATTGTAAATTGATGGATGCATGACTTTCATTGTACACAAGTGACGCACAGCTGAACATTTCTAGCGTTACTGACGACCTCAGGCGGTTATTTCCTTTGATGGATAGCTAGCTACACGAGCATTCATCTCATATATTTGAAAGGGGCGATGTGCGGAAATTCTTCAGCTTAGTCTCAGCTTTTGGGGATGTCATTTAACCCCTGGGAAGTGTTGATAAATTTAGGCTGAGAAGTTAACCACTGGGAAGTGTTGATAAATTTAGGCTGAGAAGTTAGCCACTGGGAAGTGTTGATAAATTTAGGCTGAGAAGTTAACCACTGGGAAGTGTTGATATATTTAGGCAGAGAAATTAACCACTGGGAAGTGTTGACAACTTTAGGCTCGGAAGTTAACCACTGGGAAGTGTTGACAACTTTAGGCTGGGAAGTTAACCACTGGGAAGTGTTCACAACTTTGGGCTGGGAAGTTAACCACTGGGAAGTGTTGACAACTTTGGGCTGGGAAGTTAACCACTGGGAAGTGTTGACAACTTTAGGCTGGGAAGTGTTGACAACTTTAGGCTGGGAAGTTAACCACTGGGAAGTGTTGACAACTTTAGGCTGGGAAGTGTTGACAACTTTAGGCTGGGAAGTTAACCACTGGGAAGTGTTGACAACTTTAGGCTGAGAAGTTAACCACTGGGAAGTGTTGACAACTTTAGGCTGGGAAGTTAACAACTGGGAAGTGTTGACAACTTTAGGCTGGGAAGTTAAACACTAGGAAGTGTTGACAACTTTAGGCTGAGAAGTTAACAACTGGGAAGTGTTGACAACTTTAGGCTGGGAAGTTAACCACTGGGAAGTGTTGACAACTTTAGGCTGGGAAGTGTTGACAACTTTAGACTGGGAAGTGTTGACAACTTTAGGCTGGGAAGTGTTGACAACTTTAGGCTGGGAAGTTAACCACTGGGAAGTGTTGACAACTTTAGGCTGGGAAGTGTTGATAACTTTAGGTTGGGAAGTTAACCGCTGGGAAGTGTTGATAACTTTAGGCTGGAAAGTTAACTGGGAAGTGTTGACAACTTTAGGCTGGGAAGTGTTAATAACTAGGCTGTGAAGTTAACAACTGGGAAGTGTTGATAACTTTAAGCTGGGAAGTTAACCACTGGGAAGTGTTGATAACTTTAGGCTGGGAAGTTAACAACTGGGAAGTGTTGACAACTTTAGGCTGGGAAGTGTTGATAACTTTGGGCTGGGAAGTTAACCACTGGGAAGTGTTGATAACTTTAGGCTGGGAAGTGTTAACAACTTTAAACTGGAAAGTGTTGATAACATTAGACTTGGAAGTGTTGATAACTTTAGGCTAGGAGGTTAACAGCTGGGAAGTGTTGACAATTTTAGGCTGGGAAGTGTTGATAACTAACATCAGGCTGGGAAGTGTTGATAACTTTAGACTGGGAAGTCTGATTTTCTTATTAAAACATAAGAATCAACGTTCTTCTTCAAAACGGGTTGCATCTATGTCTTCGGGGTACATGCCAACTGTTCAAAGCATAAAAGCGCTTAGTTAAAATGTTTTTCTTCACCTATTGGAGATAACCTTATCTCCCCCCACTCCTATTTTTCCGGGTGCATATAGTGTCTGTAAATCAGCTCGTTACACTAGGCCCTGTCAGTGCATGCACGTAAAAAAAATTACATGACAATGTAATGACTACTTCGCCTATCAGAGAAAGTGGTGTTTCAATTTTGTTTGATGGCTTACCCCTTTCTTGGAAACTGTCCACCCGCGAAATTTGCTGTGACGTCAAAAGTCAAGCACGTGCATACCACCACCAGAAGGAGGATGACGTTCAGCCACATTCTGTATCCCTGTTGGTACAAATAGTGAAATATGTCAGTCACGTGTCTGCTAAATACAAGATTTCGTATCTCGTCTGACTAAACATTCGTCATCACCACCGTTCTGATTGCTCCACGTGGAGCACGCGTTCTCAGAAGTCCACTCAAAGAATGCATCTAAAATTGACAACCCAAAGTACGGGTCTAAACGTGGCTGGCTATGATACAAATGATACCATACGCACATATAAACGTATCTGCTGGAAATACAAATCTCAACCTGGCAAGCCGAAATGCAGATGTCAGCTTGAAGATATTGACTACGTGAATACTGACATCCCAATAGCGGCAGTCTTGTATGTGTTTGTCCACCTGGGTTAGAAAAAAATAAGCACATATCACACAGTTTCAGAACAAACAGTGATGACAAAATAAGAATACAAAATGCAAATGCTTCTTTCATTTCATTGGAGAAATATATGAACATGACAAGAAATTAGCCCCAGCATAAAAATGATAGCCTTCAGCTGAAATCTGCAGGCAGACATTTTGTCTGGCTCTAAAATATGGGGAAGAACAACCAAGAGTTACAGACATTCATGAATGGCTGATGACGTACAGTACAAGGATGACATTATCCTGAATGTTCAGAGCTGATGACGCACAGTACAAGGATGACATTATCCTGAATGTTCAGAGCTGATGACGCACAGTACAAGGATGACATTATCCTGAATGTTCAGAGCTGATGACGCACAGTACAAGGATGACATTATCCTGAATGTTCGGAACTAATGACGCACAGTACAAGGATGACATTATCCTGAATGTTCGGAGCTGATGACGTACAGTACAAGGATGACATTATCCTGAATGTTAGGAGTTGATGGAAAAAACCAGACATATTCCAGAATATCATGAAGAACTAGACAGTTACCAGTAGAAGGTGAGAGGCGCAGACACACCAGTATATAGGACCACCGAGATAAGGTCATCGAATATGGCGTAGAGATGCAGAGACAGACCAGTAAATAGGGCCGCCGAGAAAGTAAATTCGCTATTTATCCATGTAGATGGTTGAAAGGGGCGTGCTACAAGGAAAAGTAGAAAACACCTAATTAAAAAAATAAAATAAATTCGCTGTTGGTCCAGTCATATAATTTTATCCTGACCTTGGCCTGCAGGTTACGCCCATTTCAGTGCCTGGAGAATTCAGGTACACGCTTGTGTCTTTGTGCTGCAGTGGTGGCTCTGTTCTCCTCTAAGAGCAGAAAAATGAAGGAGTCTTCCCCTCCCCCTCCATTACAATTAATGTCTAACTTTCATGCCATTGTTAGGAGGAGCTCATTCAAATATGTTCGGGATGCTAGAGTCTGGAGGGGGCCAGAGATTGGAAGTGATCACTACCTGCTTACAATCAAAAAAGAACAGCTACAGCGGTGAGCAACACAGAAGAACAACCTGATGACACGGAAACCCTCTGGCTGAAATTCAAGGACATCATAAAAACAGCTGCTGCAGAAGCATGTGGTGAAGTCCGACTTGGGAACAAGAGAAAGAGGACACCTTGGTGGACAGAGGAAGTCAAAGAGAAAATAAGAGAGAAGAAAATGGCATGAAACAATACTTAGGAGCTAAAAACACAGCAGGACAAATAGAGAAATATAGAGAATATGTGACACTCAGAACAGAAGCAAAGAACAAGGTGCTAGCTGCAAAACAGAAGTCCTGGGAAGAATTTGGAGAAAAGCTAGAAAAAGATGCGCAAGAAAACCAGAAATTGTTCTATAAGACCCTAAAGAACATGAGGAAGGAAAAACAATGCCCTCTCAAATTTATAAAGGACAAGCAAGGCAAATTGCTTACTGCCCCGAAGGAAGTAATGGAAAGAATATTTCTCAGAACTCCTGGATGGAGAGCATGGTGAAGCATCAGAAATGATAACCACTAGCACAGAAGAGAAAACCAATGGTGGTGAAGATGACATAAAGATGGAAGATCTGAAGGCAGCACTGGAGAAAATCAAGATGGACAAAGCAGCAGGGCATGATGGTATAACACCAGAAATGGTTAAGTACATGGGAGCATCAGGCGACGTTTTACTCTTAAGGGTCCTACAGCAGCGTGGTACAACAAGACCATACCAAAGGATTGGGAGATTGCCATCATAACACCAATTTTCAAAAAGGGTGGCAATCGACAATGTGGAAACCATAGAGGCATTTCCCTTCTCAGTGTCCCTGGTAAAATCTACTCTAGAATCCTAGAGCAGAGACTCAGACAGCTGAGTGGAAAGGCCATTGAGTATAAGAGTGAGATCCATCTTTTTTCATAGATTTGGAAAAGGCGTTTGGCAGGGTCCACTGGAGCAAACTTTGGGACTGTTTGGCAAGGAAGAACATTCCAGCACCTCTGATTCATGCTATACAGAGCTTCTACAAGTCTTGCAGAAATTATGTGAGGACAGCAAACCATAAGTCAGAAGAGTTCAGGACCACCACTGGTGTAAGACAATGTGATATCCTGTCACCTTATCTTTTCATACTCCTCAAGGACGATGTCATCAAGGCATGTAAGGAGAGAACAAGAAAGTATTCAGTGGGGTACTGGAAGATGACAGGTCTGTATTTCAGAGCTGGCATTTGCTGATGATGTTGCCCTGATTGTTAAATCAGAGGCACATCTCCAATCCAACCTGCAAGTCTGGAAGGAAGAGAGGGATGGTCATAAGCAGCTCTAAAACAAAATCCATGGTGATATCACGAGAAGAAAGAAGACATCAGATTAAGCTGGGAGAGCAGGTCGACCACTTTAAATACCTTGGAGCTATTATAGACCGAAAGGGAGGCATCAAAGAAGAGTTGGCCACTCGAAAAGCCGCAGCTGGGACTTTTTCAGGCCATAAATCGAGGATTCCTCAGCAAGAGAGAGGTTGGTAAGAAAACGAAGATGGCTGTATACCGTTCCACCTATGTCCCGGTCTTGACATATGGATGCGAGTCATGGGCAATGACTACAACCCACAAAAGCCAGATCCAAACCTCAGAAATGAGGTATCTGAGGAAGGTGGTTGAAGTAACAAGAAGATACATGGTCCGCAACCAGACGATACGTCAAGGCTTTAAATCCCACCCCCTGCAGACCCAAGTAGAACAGTCCCAACTGAGATGGTTTGGCCATGTCTGCAGAATGGGAGAAGATCGGCTACCACGACAAGCATAGGAAACAAAGAGCCAGGGATCCAGACCCCCAGGACGACGCAGAGTCCGCTGGTAGGACAACATTAGACAATCTTTGAAGGACCGAGGACTAGAATGGAACCAGGCCAGGAGGAAGACAGCCGATAGGATAGTCTGGCGCTCTCTCTTCCAAACCTCTACACCTCACGGTAGAAGGGTAATGACTAAGTAAGTAAGTCTAACTTTCAACCACAGTTCCATCCCTTAGATGTGACCGACGTACAAACGAGAATGGCGTAAAGACTTGTCGAGTAAGGGATATTACTGGAGGTAACCTAGTCAAGTATGTGGGATTAATGGAGGTAATCCACTCAAGTAATGGGCATTACTGGAAGTACTTCAGTCAGGTAAGGGGTTTTAATGAAGGTAACCTAGTCGAGTAAGGGGTATCACTGGAGGTAGCATTGTCAGTTAAGGTGTATAACTGGAAGTAACCCAGTCAAGTACGAGATTTGCCCTTCCAGAGATGCCGTGTCATCTCCATGTGAAAGATTGGCTGTAATAGATCTCCAACGTTGTCTGTCTGTTGGCTTCATGGATCGCCGTGTCAGCCATCTCCCGTCCATCTGTTACCATCCCACATAATTAGCTGTCGTCCTCTTGTTATCCATCTTTACGTCTAATACGGTTTTCATCGAAGTATTGTCTCTTGTTGAGCACACTATATTTGTCCAACTTTTATCTCTTTCATTATTTTTGTCATCCCTGTTTTTTCCTCTCTCAGCACTTCTTTATTTGCCTGCTATGTTTACATGTGATGCACGCCTTCTTTTAAATACCCACAATTCAAGGCTCTCGATACTTTCTTCCAACGCTTTTGCATTGTCCATGCTTCGGTGCCATACAATAATGAGCCATATGTACAGCACCACGTGTCTCATGTTTTTAGTTGCTTGGTTGTTTGGTCAAATGCTAATGTTTGCCTTCTGTTATTCAGTGCAATTTTAATCACTTCTGTATATCTTCTTGACTTTTGTTTCACGTCTGCCTTCAGTTGTTATTATGTGTGCAATATAAAAGAAACATTTATGCGTCCAAAGTCACAATTTATGACTTATCTGGAGCAGACGATGGCCATGAGGCTGTGGCATACAAGAAAGAGGAACTTCCTGCAAGAAGGCATCATTATTATGTTTTTTATACTTCAGATTGTAAGATTGAAGAGTCAGTATATAGAAAGAACAATAATGGACTTGTAATGATCTGATTGTAAGATAGGAGAGTCCGTGTATAGACAGTACAGTTATACATCTATAAGGAGTGATATTGTAAAATTGGAGAGTCCATGTACAGATAGTATGGTCATAAATCTATAAGGAGTGTGATTGTAAGATTGTAGAGTCCGTGTACAGATAGTATCGTCATAAACCTATAAGGAGTGTGATTGTAAGATTGGAGAGTCCATGTATAGACAGTAAGGTCATAAATCTATAAGGAGCGTGATTCATGTGATTGTAAGTTTGGGAGAGGTCTGTATACATCATCATCATTAATAGTGTTCACTCCTTGAAGCAAGAAGTCATTACTGTAGTTGATTCACTTGCAGACAGCCGGCACCATATCATTCATTTGATCTTGAAGCTGTGGTTTCTGTAGCAATTCTTTGTACACGATCAGGTTGCTAGACTCATACACAGCCTCATATTATTTGTCCTTTAATGATTTGCTAGATGGAGCAGTATTATTTTATATCACCTCACCAGTGGCGGGACGGGGTGTTGGGCATTTCGGGCTCTGCTCGAATGCCCACAGCAGTAGAGGGGTTAACGCTCCCCTAACCTCTCCATGCGAAATCGGTAATCAGGGACCAATGACCCTTCTTGCCCGAGTCCCCGACCACTGTTAGTCCGCCTCTATACCTCCGAGGAACTACAAGGCCTCTATGTACACAGAAGACATATATTAATCTGACAGACATATGTGCACAAATCACTTTCCGTATTTTCCTATCTGCACGCGCACTTGCCTCTCCACGTGGCGCTGTTTACTACCGACTGACGTCATAGTTTGATGTTGAAATATACGAACTGTAAGGTAGGTCAGTTCTGGAGGTCGGGTCACACAATTATGTTGGGAAATACGCCATTGCGACTTTTCGCTGTGCCAACACCCTCCTTGAACAGATAAGGAAGTGTTTGTAAGAATTATGGTTCTGGATTTAAGAAGTTTGCTACATCAAGATGAGACGAATATTTAGTTACACGAGTACCCGATCGTAAGATTTGGAATAATATCATAGTTATCATAAACACGAACAACTACCGAATAAGACCAACCACTATTGTTTGTCATTTGAGATTAACGAAATAAATAAATAAAGCATTTTAGCAGGAGGTAAAGTTGATTTGAGGGGGGAGGGGGCGCGGATACAATATGACAAAGAGTAAGGTCGTCTTAATATCATGACAAGGAAATAAATAGTCAACACCAGAGCTGAGGAACAAATTAACAAGAAATAAGAACTTATAACAGACATGATTACACGCGGCAATCGGCATGGCATTTGAGGAAGAAGTAGATGCAGGACTGGAATCAAGTTCCTGAACGAATTATAATGTCCTAAGATGTCAGACCTGGCCAAAGGATGCAGACTTGAGGCAGAAGCTATTGGGCTGCCGGCTAGACCTGGAGAGGACTGTAGGCTTCGCTCTGGGGACTAAACCAGACTCCTACAAGATCTTTTATATGTAGGCATGAGCCCTAATATAACCGACGCACCCTGTGTCTAGATTGAACGGGGCGCGCCTAGCTAAAACGGGGCAAATTTTTATTAAAAAACAAACATGAAAAGCTAAGTAGTCGGCAAACACTAGATCGTCAAGGCTATTTAGTCAGATTCAATTGTAGGTGAAAAATGTGACAGAAGAAGAAAATAGTCGGAATGAGCCAATAATTTTTAACAAGAACAGAAAAAAAAAACAACAACCTTATACAGGCATAACTCGCTTTATTGCGCTTGGCAGATATTGCTCATTTTTCAAATTAGTCATGTTTATTTATTAGAACGTGCCTTCTTCTTCCGATAGATTTTGACACTCTACCAGCAAAAAGATTACGATTCGCTGACGGCTCAGATGATGAAGATTAGCAACTTTTTTTTTCAGCAATAAAGTATTTAATTTTACAATACATTGTTCTTTTTAGACCTAACGCTATTGCGCACTTAATAGACATAGTGTAAACATGATTTTAGGGTTTTATCTGCACTGGGAAGCCAAACAAACTGATGTGACCCGCTTTATTGCAATATTCGCTTTATTGCGGTGGTCTGGAACCGAACCCGCAATATCGTCGAGGTATGCCTGTAATTGATATCCACATCAATAAGAAAAGTTAGAATCAGTAAAATAAGAAGTATACAAATTAATGTAATATTTTTTTTAAAGATGATAGGAAACTCTATACAGAGAGAAACAACAAGAGGCAATCTGATCATCAGAAGTCCCCCCGTCGAACAAGTGTTTCGGCCCTGTATACTCCATTACACTCCAAGGGGGGCGGACCCACTTGGGTCATGGCTCCCAAGTGTCTCAGCCTCTTGTTGTCTTGTATCGAAAATGAACCCATTTCACTTTGGTAGCAACTTTAAAATCCACAACTTCGCCACCCGTGGAGGCAATTGTGAAAGTAACAAAGAGAAGACAAATTATTCCGTTCGTTCTGCCGCACACCACGACTAGGGCCAGACACTGACACACCTGCGCGAAGCCGACGAGGCTAGCCACTGCGCGCTAGCAACTGTAATTCTGTGCCCAAATATTCATTCATTCATTCATAACCCTCCACTCCCAAAGGAGCATAGGCCTTCAACAAACACATGCCAAGTCCTCCTGTCACGTGCCATCATCTCAAGTTCTTTCCACGTTCTCCTCATCATTTTCACCTCTGCTTCCAGCTCTCTTCTCCATGTGCTTCTTGGTCTCCCTCTGCCTCTCTTGCCCTGGGGATTCCAGAACAAGGACTGCCTTGTAATGCTATCAACAGGTTTCCTCAGTGTGTGTCCTATCCATCGCCATCGTCTTCTTCTCATCTCTTGTTCCACTGGCACTTGTCTAGTTCTTGTCCTCAGTTCCACGCTGGTAACCTTGTTATACCATTTTAATCCCTCTATTCTATGCAAGCACCCATTTATGAAAGTCTGTAGCTTTTTGGTTGTTGTCTTTGTTGTTCTCTATGTCTCAGAGCCATACAATAGGACTGACTTCACATTTGAGTTGAAGATTCTTATTTTTGTGTTGGATCCGATTTCTCTTGATCTCCATATATTTCCCAATGCAATGAAAGCTCCTCTTGCTTTTTGTATTCTTATTTTGATATCACTGTCTGTCCCTCCAACTTTGTCTATATTGCTGCCAAGATATGTGTACGATTCTACATCTTGTGTTGGTGCTTCTTCAAGTTCAACCCTGTTATCATTACCTGCATTTAGTCTCATTATCTTTGTCTTTTCCCTGTGTATTTTCAGACCCAATTGCTGTGACCTCTCATCGAGTGTTTTCAATTTGTCCTGCATCTGATTATGGGACAGAAGAGCCAAGTCATCAGCAAAATCCAGATCATCCAACTGCTTAGTCAGAGTCCAATAGATTCCATTTCTGTTGTGTGTTGTCGATATTCTCATAACCCAGTCTATTGCTAGTAAGAAAAGAAATGGAGACAAGAGGCATCCCTGTTGCACTCCTGTTCTTATCCCAAATGGTTCTATAAGCTGTCCTTCATGAAGAACTCTGCATGACATGTCTTCATATGTATTCTTTATTAAATTAATGATTTTCAGGGGAACTCCATAATGCCTCATCAATTTCCAAAGTGATTCTCTGTCCACACTGTCAAATGCCTTTTCGTAGTCCACAAATCCGATGTATAGTGGTGAATTCCATTCCAGACTTTGTTCAACTATTATTCTCAAAGTGGCTATCTGGTCTGTACAGGATCTGTTTTGTCGAAAACCTGCTGGTTCATCTCTTAGTTTCTTGTCTATGGACTCTTTTAATCTCTCGAGGATAATCCTGTTTAATACTTTTCCTGGCACTGATAGTAACATTATTCCTCTATAATTTGTGCACTCTTGTAAATTTCCCTTCTTAGGCAACATAACCAGATATCCTTCCTTCCATTCTGCTGGTATCTCTTCCTTTTCCCAGACTTTACCAAGTAATTTATATAACATCTCTGTAGCCTGTCGATATCTGCTTTGATGGCCTCTGCTGGAATGCCATCAGGTCCAGGCGCTTTTCCACCTCTTAGAAGCTTTATGGCTTTCTTTATTTCTTCCTTCGTTGGTCTTTCACCGTTAATTTGTAGCTCTTCTTCTGCTGGCTGGATGTCAGGGGGGTTTTGTGGAGCTAGTCGATTGAGAAGGTCCTCAAAATATTCTGTCCACCTCTTCATTTGCTCTTGTATATTGCTGAGCAATTTTCCATTCTTGTCTCTTATGAGGCAACTTGTTTGCTTGTATTTCCCCGTTAGCTTCTTTGTGCTGCTATACAGTTCTCTCATATTTCCTTTGGCTGCAGCATCTTCTACCTCTCTTGCCAACTCCTCAATATACTTCCTCTTGTCTCTTTTGATACTTCTTTTTACTTCTTTGTTTGCTTCTGTGTACACTTCTTGAGCCTTGGCTTTGGAACTTCTGGTTTTGCTTGTGTTTAAATCTGCTTTCTTGTTTTTTCTGTCTTTTATCTTATTGATGGTTTCGTTGTTATCCATGCTTTTTGTTGTCTTTCCCTTTTCCCCAGTATTTCTTCACATGTCTCATTCCATTCAGTTTTGACCTGCTGCCAATAGTCTTCTGTATTCTCTACATCTTCCAGCTGTTGGAGCACTTGGAATTTGTTGGATATTGTGACCGCAAATTTGTCTCATGTTTCTTGATTTCTTAGATGTCCTACATTAAATTGTTGTCTATAATTTAGCATTGTTGCATATCTCTTGAGTTTCATTTTTACTTTGGCTATCAGAAGGTGGGGATCTGATGCCACATCTGCTCCTCTATATACCTTTACATCCTTGTGACGTGGAAATGTAAATATATCCTCAGAAATCCGACCACCTGGCTTCCTCAATTAGTGTTTTAACGTTGCTACGAAAAAACCACGCAATTTCGTTGTTTGTCTGACTCATAATTTGTAGCCACGCCTCTTTTTCCTGTCGTTCTTGCGCTAACGAGTTGGTTACCTACTTTCACAACATGCCAGATAACAGGGGAGCGAATCACGTTTGCTTACCTGAATTCTCACGCTAGCTGATTTGCCAATTATCGACAATTAGACAAACGCGCGTAGAATTAAACGGTTTGTTTGTTTGAAGAATCAAGGGCGATAATATTATTCCAGTACCTTTGAAGTATTTGATCTACGGCAAGGGGAGACAATCTAAGACGGCCCGTTCGTACGGCTCACGTCGTATGATGTTCGTCGGCAAACGCCAATGGAGCGAATAGCAAAACCTTTCATCTCGGGAAACTTAGATTTTTGAATTCCCCGCAACCCAGAGATAATTACACATAATCTGTATATATTCTTCCTTCTCTCCTAGTCAGTTATCAGTCTCTCAGAAATTTTGAATAAATCTAATCACGCTAGACTAGAAACCATTTTATTCGCTAAATGTAAAATTGTCCCGTGGGGATTTAAGTTTCTGATTGTGGTAATAATTTAAGTTGTGTTTAAGTATTAAATGTGTTAAAAGTGTTACCATTTTATTCACTGCTATTCCCGAGCGTTAAGACTAGCGAAATAGCAAACGCGCAGATATTCTCTTACCAGTGGTTCAGTAATGTAAAATCCATCAACCATTTTTTAGCTGACTTAAGTATAATGTTAAGAGTGACGGATAAAGTGACAGAGTAATATGCGCATTATATTTCTTTGAGTGTAAGTTTTTTAAAATGACTAGTGTTTATATCATGTGTTAAAAACGATAGACGCTAACCATCAACTAGCTAGTAATGACAGACGATATTTGTTAAGGGCGTAGTCATAATTAAATTATAACTGACATCGTGCGCTGAGTGTTTTACCGGGTCGGATTGGGGGGGGGGGACGGCTGCATGCCTAAAACCCAAATCCGTACTTGCTAAGCGAAGCGCGATAGTATAAGCTTAAAATACCGTGTGCCTTTTAATTTAATTAGAGGACGGAGAGGATAAGAGATCACACTTTATGCATGATAGCATAGGATTGTCATTTTGGTTAAATGTTTTGTTTTCTTCCCAATATAGGCTTGGTCAAAACCAGCGGCCAACGTGTTTTCTCTAATTGTGGGCATTTTCTCAGTTAGTGAAGGTATAATAACTGTAAATTGAGCTAACTGGATTTACAAATATCCAGATTGTTTTATTCAATTTATCAGCCTGCTGCGGCAATAAACATAACATTTTTCCCGACTACTGACAGTCGTTTTCCCAAGTGAATTTTATCCAGGAGATAGCGCTGTTTTCATAATCGGCACTCATCCCAGCGAAAGTTATCATCATCAGTTTGTTTTTAACGTCACAGGCTTTAGCACCTAGAGGCTAGACAATACAGGAACTATTTTTCTCTTTTTTTTAAATAACTGTGAACGTCCCGAGAACGTCTTGCTTCAATAACAATATGCGGTGATACAGGACTCATCCAGGAAAAATTAACTCACCAACTTTGGCGACTACCTTGAAATTATTATCAAATACCAAGGCTGGTCTGGGGCCATATTTGGACAACCCACCTGTCACTATAGGTTCATACTATTGTTATTGTTTTTTTTCCAAGGGATACCTACACCAAGTATTGAGTTAGCAAGTGTGTTTGTGGCCACAGAATGACAGAGAGAGAGAATAATATTTTCCTCTGTTACAATCATTGTACCCATTTCTTTTTTGTTTGTTCGCTAACCTGATTATTTTACTGGATAGCTTAAGTAGAAACTTTGTTCTTTACTATACTGTCTATTCTATACCCTAGTGTTAATCTTTGACCTTTTGGGGTATTAACTTCTTGTGGGATCTTTACTCAACAGAGGGGAGGGCACTTATGGGGTTATTTTCCTATGTCTGTAAACATGAATATATTGATTTGTAGATGTTTGATGTTGTAAAGTTTAAGTGATGATAAACTAAACAAAAACTTAATTTAGCGTGTTGGTCAGACCCATATCCATTTACCATAGTTCTTCACGTTTGTGGGTCTTGTTGTCACATAATTGTGTGTGTGTAGATAACTTAAAATTAACATTATAGGGAAGTGTAACAGATCGTCTTCTTCTAAAGATAGTCGTATAGATAGGCTGGACTAGAGAAACCACTCATTCCAGAGACGGATCTTCACTTAATCTATTTCACTCGTGGAATCTATTCGAACACCTTTCTTTCTCATCTACCCCACCTTCTGCTTTACTCAGACGGGACCAAATAAATCTCTATACCTATCTAAAAAAATGTACGACAATCCTGCAATGATGATCTAAACTTCTTGTTTATGCATATATGATCAATCTGGTTTTCTGTTCTATGGTCTGGTGATATCCATGTTGCCTTGTGTATTCTCTTATGTGGGAACATGCTTCCTCCTATAGCCAGTTGATTTGAAGCACAGAAGTTTGAGAATAGTTCCCCATTTTCATTCATTATTCCTAGCCCATGTTTTCCCATGACTTCTTCAAAGCCGGTGTTGACTGTACCTATCTTTGCATTCATGTCACCCATCAAAATTGTGATGTCTCTTCTTTTTACTTTATCCATAATTTCCTGTAGTCTAATATAAAATGCTTCTTTCACAGACTTCTTTGTTATTAGTTGGTGCATAACATTGAATGACATTTACATTTATTTTATTTTTAGCTGTTTTAAAAGTAGCTGTTATTATTCTGGGTCCAACAGCTTCCCATTCAATGAGTGCTTTCTGTGCTTCTTTAGATAACATAAGAGCTACCCCTTCACTGTGGTGTGAACTTTCGTCTTCATGTCCTGAGGACAGCACCAATTCACCTGTGATGAGTTTCTTCTTGTCTACCCCCTTCCACTTTGTTTCACACATTCCCAGAACCTCTTTTTTATATTCCCTCATTTCTGCTGCTACTTGTGCAACTTTCCCTTGTTCGTTTAATGTCCGAACATTCCAGGTGCCAAATCTGGACGTTCTAAAAGAAAGAAGGTTAGTCAGTAACACAGACTCCTTTCGGCTTTCTCTGTGTTGCATCATACGCCTCCCTGCGAGAGGACCTTCTCCTGTCTTGGATGGCTGTGTTTTATCCAAACAAACAAATGATGTTGTCTGTCCTAAGCTTCCACAAAAGGCGGGTCCGTGGCCTGCACTGACAGATATTAAGTAGAAAGACGGCCTGTGTGCACTTGCATATCTGTACAGATTTTTGTTTATGTGTACATATTTTGGTTTATGTGTACATTTGTACAGATATGGGGTCGTCTACATATGACGTCACACATTTAGGAAGAACAAATTTTGTGACGAAGTGTGACGGTAGGGGAAGGAGGTAGTTTGAAAAACTAACGTCACACAAACAAATACGAGTTAGGCTCATTTCTTTCACAAATGATGTCGGAACAAAATAGATTTTCTGACCTAAATCAAAATATATATATATGATTATAATCTCAGCGGAAATAGTGCATAACTGTTACAGCCTTTAACTGTTTTAAACTATTTTTAATTTAGGACGCATCTTTCTATTAAATCTGGAAGATATTGGATTTCTAGTTCATTCAATGTAAGCGTTAGGACTTTGTCGTGGGGTAATAATATCGAAGAGAAATAATTCAGTGATAACAACTTCAGTTTAAAAACAAAATAATTTGTGTGGATGTTCTCTCAAGTTGAACATTATTTTATGAGACTTTAACATAAGTAAGAAACGAAGTTATTAATGCGTTTACTTTAAATTCAATTTATGTTTTAATGTTTGAAATTAAATTGAGCCAAAATGAGCGATATTTTTAATATATTAAGCAGCATTTGACCAGGAAATCAGTTACTGTAAAACCCTGATGAATTAAACACTATTTTACTGACAAGATTATTATTTTTGTCTGTAATAGTTAACTAATTTACATTCGATTACATTCTTTCTTTTCAGTAGAAGAAAAAATGGAAAGGGGGCTGGTGGAGGAGTTTAGATATTTGTGATGGAGAGGGAGTCTGGGTTTTTGTGACAAAGTGTGATAAAAGGGGAAGGGGGGGGGGGGCTGGGCTAAAAATGGCAAAAATTGCGTGACGTCATATGTGGACGACACCTATGTGCATGCCTGTACAACGATACGCGTGTTCGCTTTTATATGTGTCGGTATGCATGTACTCAAGTATATGTATATCTGTACACAATGACTTGTACAGCTGTACAAGTTTGTGTATGTGTGTCTGCGTATACACAAGTACCTCCATGTCTGGACATGTTTGTGTGTGTGTACACAAGTTCTTGTTCAGCTGTTCAGGTTAGTGTGTGTCTGTGTGTACACAAGTCCTTGGTCAGCTGTACAAGTTAGTGTGTGTGTTTGTGTGTACACAAGTCCTTGTACGTTTGTGCGTGTCCGTGATTATACAAATCCTTGTACACCTGCAAAATTTGTGTGCGTCTGTGTGTACACATGTCTTTTAAATGCTGCATATGTCTGCGCGTGAGTCTGTATGTCCTTGTGCATCTGTTTAAGTTATCGTGTGTTACTAGTCAGTGTACAACTGTACAAGTTAATATGTGTGTACACTAGTTCATGTAATGCTGTACAAGTTAATGTGTGTGTCTGTGTGTACACTAGTGCGCGTAAAGCTGTACAAGTTAGTGTGTGTGTGTGTGTTGGTGTGTACACTAGTGCGTGTAAAGCTGTACAAGTTAATATGTGTGTACACTAGTTCATGTAATGCTGTACAAGTTAATGTGTGTGTCTGTGTGTACACTAGTGCGTGTAAATATGTACAAGTTAGTGTCTGTGTGTACACTAGTGCGTGTAAAGCTGTACAAATTAATGTGTGTACACTAGTGGGTGTAAAGCTGTTCAAGTTAGTGTGTGTACACTAGTGCGTGTAAAGCTGTACACGTTAGTGTGTTTGTGTACACTAGTGCGTGTAAAGCTGTACAAGTTAATGTGTGTGTATGTGTGTACACTAGTGCGTGTAAAGATGTACAAGTTAATGTGTGTGTGTCTATATGTACACTATCGCGTGTAAAGCTGTACAAGTTAACGTGTGTATGTGTGTCTGTGTGTACACTAGTGCGTGTAAAGCTGTGCAAGTAGCGTAAGTGTATCTATAAAAATTCGTGTGCATTTATGTGACACCCATGACAACCTTCATTAATTTGAAAGGTCACAAACCTCACAATACTGTGACGGTATTGCCTCCCCTGCTTTGCAGCAGTGGTCCAAGAGTGCCCAAAACTCAAGGAGAGTATCTATTATAGGATTCAATGGACTCTATCTTTACACAAGATTACTCTTGGCAGAAATGTCGATAGAAGAGTAGTAAAGCTTCTATCACATGGGAGTCTTCACAAGAAATTCAGATAAGCGAAAACAATGCTGGCTGTCGCTGAGCACGTTAATTATGTAATCTGCCGACAACTTTTATGAAGAATTTAAGCAATGGTTTATTTTAGCTCGTTATCAGTTTCCCAAGTTGACATAGAGTAAGGAACTCGACAGAAGGGACCTTGGATATGTTACGCCACAGTCATTTATTGGTCGCTTTTGCGATACCAAGCCTTTGATTTGAATTCAGCGGCAGAACGCAGATGTTTGGAATATTACAAAAATTAAAAAGTAACTTTTTCGTAATATTAATGTTAGGAATATAAAAATTAGCTGGCCGGATGGCCCATTCTGAGCAGTGAACTAATATGTTCTTAATTTTACAGACGGATAGATAATATTGAAGATAATGACAAAAGACAGTGTTGTTCACATCAGCGACAGACTGTATTGAATAAAAAGTGTCGCTATTTGCACAAAAAAAACACGACCTTGAGACGCAGGTGTTCAAATCTACTTAGTAGGGAAGCGAAGGGACATTGGTGGGAGCTGTGTCTAAATATAACTTTTAACGACAAAATTTTGGAGGGGAGAGAAAGGTTGGTTCAAAAATCAAGTACGTTTTTGAGAAAAACAAGTAGAGACGGACAGACTAACAGATAAACATCCATACTTGACTGAAGCATGACTGAAATGACTTTAGGGTAGGAAATTTGAATTTGAAATAAACCTAGGCAGTGATTGGCCACAGACAATCATTTTATCGGCGCTCAGACGCGCAAGTGGGGCCATTCCTCAATAGTTGTTCGATGATAGACACAGTATTTTAAAGTGTGGTGATTTCCTAATGAAAGAAAGTGAAATAAGTTCAGGGACGCCATACTATAGCCAGCAGCTCAGCTGAGTTTTGCTAGCATTTCTGTGTTCTTTATTCATAATCTGGTAAGATTGAAATTATTTCTTTGTATATTTTGAATATTGTTTAATGTTCGAGTGATTTGATACTGCCATATCATAATCTAGCCTTACAAACAAGTAGGGATTTGCTCTAGACCCCCCGCCCAAGTCAGGGTCTAGGGACCAACAATATACATAAACTCCAGCAAGGGTTAGGAAAGACAGATCAAGTGTTGAGAATAATGAAACATATTACCTATCCACTTTTAGGGAAGGAAACTAATAAATATTTTTCAGAATCTATAGTCTGGGAGGACCTATCTGATGTAAAACCACCATGGTAAATGTGCTGTTTGGTCAGAGAGATCTGACCTGTCTGTATGATGTGGTTGTTGTGTCCGTGTTGTGTCCAGACGTGGGTAGAGAATAGAATTTTGACACATAGCCAATACTTTGATTGCAGAGCTGTGAGTTTCAGTTGTCAACAAGGCGGTGTCCATTCAGTTGGTGATTTTACTCGAGTGTATCTGTGCAGTACGTTGTGACAGAGACCACTATTATTGCCCGCCAGCACGGAGAGGTGGGACCACCAGATTTCAGCACCAGAGCTACATATGCAAGTTGAGTGAGCCTCTGGTCTGCTGGAAGTTCACCAACGCCTTTTAGTTACTAATACCCCATAAAATTCCTGCAATTTACTGGACACTGTGTAGTCAATATAGACAGGTGTGATGAGGCCACCCCAACAGCACAAGCATTAACTATCCTCCCAAGTAGATGACTAATAGAACATTTTAATAAAACTAACTAGTCTAGTACTTATATATGTACACTCTTGCATTTATTATGTAACATTCCATGCATTTCTTTCATAATTTTTAAAATTTTTTTTAAAAAAAGTTCTGGTCAACATAAAACGTGATCCAGAACAAATAAATGTAATATAATTCTATCAAAAATTTTACACTCTTGAGTTAGTTCAGTGTATTATAATATTTGTTAAATATTATTAGTCTGCTTAAATATCTGTGGGTGTATCTATAACTATCACACCACATTACATATCATTACCCTAGACATTTTACATAGCTACATTCATTAAGAAAAAAAATTGAGTGTGAGGTCGTAGTGGTAGCAAGAAAGGCCTTCTGACAATTCACAACTACATTTTATCTCAGGAGCCTTCACAGCTGGCCTCATACATTACATTTAGTAATATCACCATCATACAATACCATCAAACCCACTACATACATTGGGGTCTTGTCCAGGGATAATTAGCCCAACAGTAATATTAGGATCTCCTGGTTGGAGAAATAAAATTAGGGGAAAAAAAAAATTGTGAAATTCCCTTTAAAATTAAAAGTGTCCCTGCAGATAAAAGTTGGTGAATCTTCACAGCCAGTGATAATTAATTAGTTAACTGGTTAGTTAGAATTAGTTAGACTATAGTCATAAGAAGTACTTAGTGTATTTACTGGTTAGAGATTTAGCTTGTATATTATTATATTGTCTGAAAAGTATGGCGGAGCTAGCAAAATTCCGATCAGCTGCTGTGCTGACCGCAAAGGAGATGGGAATGGATGGTCAGATTTTAATTCAATATGTAACGGCTGAATGTGATAAATATATTGAAAGGGAAGATAGAAAGGTAGCTGAAGAGAAGAGGTTACAAATTGAGGCTGATAGAGAAATTAAGAGGCTGCAGATTGAGGCAGAAGAAAAACGACAGCAAAGGGAGGCAGAGGCAAAGAAAAAAGGTTGACTGCCGAAAGGGAGGCAGAAGATAGAAGGTTGCAAAGGGAGCACGAATTACGACTAAGGGAGCTGGAATTACAAGGCCCGGCTCCTGAAAATGGTGCCAGCCCTTTTGCCTCAGATGCTACGCCCAGTCTGGGAGCCTCAAACTCAGCTATGGGGTTTCATTTAGACCATTTTGTTGAAAAAGACGATGACATAGAGGGGTACCTAGGACGTTTTGAGTTATTAGCTACTACATATGAATTAGAGAGAGAGAGAGAGGTGGATTTTAAAGCTATCACAGGGATTGAGAGGTACTTCTTATGAAGTATTTGCCAAAATGAACAGGGAAGACCAAGACAATTATGACATGTTAAAGCAGGCTTTGTTATTAAGGTACGAGAAGAATGGTGAATTTTATCGTAAGAAATTTAGAAATGCCAAACTGTTGTCTGGGGAGACATACCACCAATTCTCTGCTAGACTAGAAACCTATTTGGAGAAATGGACGGCTCTGGGGAAGACCCAAGATCTTAAAGAAATGATCATGATTGAGCAATTGAGAGAGTCCATGGCTCCAGACATGAGAAAATTTCTCATGGAACAAGGTGCAGAGAAGTTGGGGGAAATTTTAAATGTTGCTGAGAGGTATCAGGCAGCTCAGGCAGAGGTAAGTGGTGCTAAAAAGAAGCACATAGACAATTTTAAAGCTCCACAGCAATTTAATAAATTTGATAATAGAGAGCAGGGAAATAAAGGTAGGACAAACTTTGAGCGGCCAAGAAATGACTATCGCGACAGAAACTCACAGTTCAATGACCAAAAGTTCAATGAAAGAAAACCGTTGAACCAAGGAAAAAGATGGTGTAAATGGTGCAAGAAGGATAACCATAACACCGAATTTTGTAGAAGGAAACCTTCAAACATTGCTGCAATGAAGTCGGGGACGCGAAGATTAAAGGTTAATCCTAATGGACAACAGGAACCTTATCACCCCCCAGTTTGTGAGGATGTTATTTGTAATGGGGTCACCATAAGGTGCCTTTATGATACAGGTTTGGATTATGATTCAGTTGTGAAGTCTAGCCTAGTGGACCCAAGTCAGTATACCACAGAAACAGTGGAAATACAAGGGGCGACTAAGGACATACCACTCATGACACTTCCCATCGCAAGGATAATGGGTGAAAACTCGCTATGTGGAGGGAGAAATCAGAGCAGCAGTGATAGATGAACCAATCTACCCTCTGATATTGGGGTGTAGATACGTCTTCTTGGGGAATCCCGAGAAACCTGTGATCATGGCGACAGTGCAGACCAGGTCACAGAAGAAGGAGGAAGAAGGTGAACCTATAAATGCTCATCCAGAGGAGATGAGGAAGGCGCAGGCTGAGGATAGGACACTCAAGCCCTGTTTTAAAAAATTGCCCAAATGCCACACACCTCCGAGCAAGGGGGAATATTTCATGAAGAACAAACTCTTATACAGGAAGGCCGGAACTGGAACAAATGGTCACAACCAGCTGGTTCTTCCCACTTCATATAGAGATAAAGTGATGGAACTCGGGCATGCGATTCCCTTCAGTGGTCACATGGGGATCAGCGCCACAGGACAGCGTATAGCTTGTCATTACTTCTGGCCAGGGATAACGGAGGATATAAAAAGATATGTCAAATCCTGCCCAGAATGTCAAAGGGTAGCTCCAAAGCACTGGACTGCTCCTGCAACTCTAGGGGAAATGCCCATAGTGGGAACACCTTTTGAGAGGGTTGCAGTGGATATTGTAGGACCTCTCACTCGGACCAAGAGGAGGAACAGTTACATCCTTACTCTGGTGGACACTTGTTCTATGTGGGGAGAGGCGGTAGCCCTGCCATCAATTGATTCAAAACATGTAGCAGAGGCACTACTTACAATATTTACCCGATTAGGATTCCCGCATCAAATCTTGACGGATAATGGTTCTCAGTTCAAGGGGAAACTAACGGAAGAAGTTTTTAAGCTATTTCAAGCCAGACACTTTCATTGTAGTCCGTACCATCCACAAGGGAACGGCCAGGTAGAGAGGTTCAACGGGACTCTCATTTCTATCCTGAGAAAGCTGGCACACGAAAAACCGGATCTGTGGGATCAATTCCTGCCCGCCGCATTGTTTGCGTACCGGGAGGTACCACATAGTTCAACCGGGATGGCTCCCGCAACTCTGCTATTTGGGAGGCCAATAAAAGGTCCATTAGAAGCTCTATTAAGGACCTGGACAGATGAGAAGGCGGAAGAGACTGTTACCTCATCGTATCAATACGTGAACGAACTGACCACTCGTTTGAAAGCTGGATGGAAACTGGCAAATGATAATTTGAAGCAAGCCAGGAAGAAACATGCAGCATATTTTAATAGGAAGGCAAAGGACAGGGAACTGGCAGTCGGAGAGAAGGTGCTGCTTCTACTACCCGGAAGCCAGAATAAATTACAAATTGGTTGGCAAGGTCCATATACGGTTCTAGAGAAGGTGTCTAGAACAAACTATAAAATTGACAAAAAGGGGAAGGAGAAAGTTTATCATGTAAACCTGTTAAAGAAGTATCTGGACAGACCACTCCAGGAAAGCACCCCCTTATTGACCTTAGCTATTGCAACCCAGATGCAAAAAGAACCACTCACCTCACATGAATACCCATTACATCCTTGTGAAACCGCAGCACAGGTAAAAGTCAGTAAGCACCTGACTAAAAACCAGAGGGAGAGAGTTCAACAAGTTCTGGAGGAACATACAGATGTATTAACAGATAAACCAGGCCATACAAATTTGCTACAGTATGACATGAAACTGGTAGACTCAAACCCAATCTGTATGAGAGCCTATTCTATTCCGTTCGCGAAGGAGAAGGCATTGAAGGAAGAAATAGAGTATTTGTTGAAGGAGGGGATTATTTCGCACAGTGAATCATCTTTTAGTTCTAGTGTCGTTTTGTTGAGAAAACCGTCTGGGGAACACAGACTGTGCATAGATTACAGGAAACTGAATGCTGTCACAGAAGGACAAGTGGATCCATTACCAGACACAAAACAGTTATTTGCCAGACTGAACAAGGCAAAATACTTTTCAAAGGTGGATCTTAGTAAAGGCTATTACCAGATCCCAGTGAAGCCTGAAGTGAGACCTTATTTGGCTTTTAGCACTTCGGATGGACATTATGAATTCAATATGCTACCATTCGGACTGAAAAATGCTCCGAGTGTGTTTTCAAGGATGATGCGCAAATTGTTGGATCCCCTGAAAAACCCATGTATCACGAATTTCATGGATGATATTCTCGTCGCCACAGAGACATTTGAAGAACACATTGAAGCTCTGGAGATGTTGTTTGATAGACTTCGGGAGGCGAACTTAACTGCTAGGCCAACAAAATGTTGTATTGGATGCAAAGAGTTGGAATTCTTGGGACACACTGTATATCAGGGTAATATGACCCCTGATCCTAAGAACTTGGAAAAACTGCAGAGAGCACCTAGGCCGCAAACAAAAAAGGACGTGCGATCATTTGTGTCGTTATGCGGATTTTATCAGAAATACATCAAGAATTTTAACGCTATTTGTGCTCCTCTGACTGATCTGACTCGCAAGGGACTTCCAGATAAAATTATTTGGACTGCACAATGTGAACTAGCGTTCCAAGAGTTAAAGGAAAAACTCACTAGCAAGCCTATTCTCAAACTGCCTGATTTGACACAGGACTTTGTCTTAAGAACCGATGCAAGTAATGTAGGACTAGGAGGGGCTTTGTTGCAAAGATCATCTTCACCTGATGGGGAACTGAAACCAGTCGCTTATGCAAGCCGTAAATTGAATGTCGGTGCAGATTTCCTCAGTCGGCACCCCTGTGATCAAAATTAGAGTAGTGGCAGACGTGAGGAGTAATTTTACCTATGTGTATCGCTGGTTTTGGAACTTGCCATAGGCATGTTTTCAAGTGGGGAGATGTGTAGTGAAATTGACAGAGATACAACGGTAAAATACCTCCAAAGATAACATGTAAGGATAAAAACATAATGCGTAGGCTGCTGATAGTACATGATCGCCCAGACCGCGGGTCATCACCCTCCATAAAAATTGACTTGCTAGACAGGAGGGGAACGGCGGATAAAAAGGAAAAAATATGACTGGAAAGATTGCGTGAGACTAGAAAGGCTAAGGAGACGCAATTGGGGGGGAAACGGAGAAAAGTCACGTTTCCCAAGTTGACATAGAGTAAGGAACTCGACAGAAGGGACCTTGGATATGTTACGCCACAGTCATTTATTGGTCGCTTTTGCGATACCAAGCCTTTGATTTGAATTCAGCGGCAGAACGCAGATGTTTGGAATATTACAAAAATTAAAAAGTAACTTTTTCGTAATATTAATGTTAGGAATATAAAAATTAGCTGGCCGGATGGCCCATTCTGAGCAGTGAACTAATATGTTCTTAATTTTACAGACGGATAGATAATATTGAAGATAATGACAAAAGACAGTGTTGTTCACATCAGCGACAGACTGTATGGAATAAAAAGTGTCGCTATTTGCACAAAAAAAACACGACCTTGAGACGCAGGTGTTCAAATCTACTTAGTAGGGAAGCGAAGGGACATTGGTGGGAGCTGTGTCTAAATATAACTTTTAACGACAAAATTTTGGAGGGGAGAGAAAGGTTGGTTCAAAAATCAAGTACGTTTTTGAAAAAAAAAACAAGTAGAGACGGACAGACTAACAGATAAACATCCATACTTGACTGAAGCATGACTGAAATGACTTTAGGGTAGGAAATTTGAATTTGAAATAAACCTAGGCAGTGATTGGCCACAGACAATCATTTTATCGGCGCTCAGACGCGCAAGTGGGGCCATTCCTCAATAGTTGTTCGATGATAGACACAGTATTTTAAAGTGTGGTGATTTCCTAATGAAAGAAAGTGAAATAAGTTCAGGGACGCCATACTATAGCCAGCAGCTCAGCTGAGTTTTGCTAGCATTTCTGTGTTCTTTATTCATAATCTGGTAAGATTGAAATTATTTCTTTGTATATTTTGAATATTGTTTAATGTTCGAGTGATTTGATACTGCCATATCATAATCTAGCCTTACAAACAAGTAGGGATTTGCTCTAGACCCCCCGCCCAAGTCAGGGTCTAGGGACCAACAATATACATAAACTCCAGCAAGGGTTAGGAAAGACAGATCAAGTGTTGAGAATAATGAAACATATTACCTATCCACTTTTAGGGAAGGAAACTAATAAATATTTTTCAGAATCTATAGTCTGGGAGGACCTATCTGATGTAAAACCACCATGGTAAATGTGCTGTTTGGTCAGAGAGATCTGACCTGTCTGTATGATGTGGTTGTTGTGTCCGTGTTGTGTCCAGACGTGAGTAGAGAATAGAATTTTGACACATAGCCAATACTTTGATTGCAGAGCTGTGAGTTTCAGTTGTCAACAAGGCGGTGTCCATTCAGGTGGTGATTTTACTCGAGTGTATCTGTGCAGTACGTTGTGACAGAGACCACTATTATTGCCCGCCAGCACGGAGAGGTGGGACCACCAGATTTCAGCACCAGAGCTACATATGCAAGTTGAGTGAGCCTCTGGTCTGCTGGAAGTTCACCAACGCCTTTTAGTTACTAATACCCCATAAAATTCCTGCAATTTACTGGACACTGTGTAGTCAATATAGACAGGTGTGATGAGGCCACCCCAACAGCACAAGCATTAACTATCCTCCCAAGTAGATGACTAATAGAACATTTTAATAAAACTAACTAGTCTAGTACTTATATATGTACACTCTTGCATTTATTATGTAACATTCCATGCATTTCTTTCATAATTTTTAAATCCTTTTTTTAAAAAAAAAGTTCTGGTCAACATAAAACTTGATCCAGAACAAATAAATGTAATATAATTCTATCAAAAATTTTACACTCTTGAGTTAGTTCAGTGTATTATAATATTTGTTAAATATTATTAGTCTGCTTAAATATCTGTGGGTGTATCTATAACTATCACACCACCTTACATATCATTACCCTAGACATTTTACATAGCTACATTCATTAAGAAAAAAAATTGAGTGTGAGGTCGTAGTGGTAGCAAGAAAGGCCTTCTGACAATTCACAACTACATTTTATCTCAGGAGCCTTCACAGCTGGCCTCATACATTACATTTAGTAATATCACCATCATACAATACCATCAAACCCACTACACCACCAATAACTGGTAATAGAAATAGAAACGAAACACTCTTCTGAGTATGGCGTTTCCCGACACATAGTTATGTGCCCACTCTTCTATTCTACCATCCCATGTCAGAATTTACCATCGATGAGAATTAAATTTAATCCCTCGAGATAAAACTTCCTTTACATTTAAACTGAATAGCTTTACCTTTACATTACATTTAAATGAAAAGGTTAAACGTACAGATATAATATGTTTTACATTTACATCTCCACTGTTTGAAAAGTGTTCACAATATGAATTCATTTATGTTTCATTTATATTTACACTTATGGAAAAGTTTGAAACTTCTATTAATTTAAAATGAATATTTTCACATAGACATTTACACTGTTTTAAAGCTTGAAAACTTACATTAATTTTAAAGTGAATATGTTTATGGGGACATTTACACGCTTTGAAAATGTAAGTATTATTCTTAGAATGTACATCATTTCTTTTCATCTTTCGCTCCCTGCTCCATAGGGAAACTGGTACTACTTTATGCTTTTAGTTCTCTGTACGAAACTATCAAAAAAGCAAGCACCAGCCCGTGCAGTGGTGGTACATGAATCATCATTCTAGATACTGAGGTTGCCAGTCCCAAATGACTTTGACATCCAATAGCGAGTTTCACACATTAAACTTCACATGATAATATATACATATATATGTTAGTTCACATGTTGGTAATAAAATATGAAATATAAATCACAACTTACGCCAATCCTGGCTACAGACTTGTTGCTCAGATGAATAAAAGAGATGAATCGTTCTCTTACACGCGTCCAGGATGTCTTTAATTTTGATTATAGATTCCACCTCTGACTCTGTGTTTCTTCAGTTTTCTAGTCCCGGGGTTCCTTATTAAAATTTGGAAGAGATTTCCTGTGCTTTGTAAGTCTTATCTGGTTTTCCAATAAAAGGTCCGGTTAACAAAAGGAATTATGAATCTAGTCTTCACTCTGGTGAGGTCTGATTTTGTCTTGGTGAGCGTGAAATTCACAGTGAAATAAAACTACGAAATGGTCAGGCTATATTCCTATCTTCTCAAGCGTTGTTGTTATGAATCTAATCAGAAAGATCCAATCATTTCAAATCATGCAGATAGGGTGTGATATTTCAAAATAGTCCCACGTGAAATAAGGTGCGTGCCTGCAAAGGTTACGTTTACCATATATGGACATCTGATGCCTTGCATACACTCTCACAAACACATTTGTAGACTCATATTGTCTAAAATGTAATAAATCCATGATTACTTTTAAACAAGTGACCGGAAGTGATTATATCACACTTGTCTGCCCACATGTGTCACACAGATAGTAATCTCGTTATCTGTCGAATGAGCACGCAAAACTCCGTGTCTTATCGGTGATTAAGCCGATAGCGATGGCCGATGTACGTGTTAATCTGCCGCGCCTATAACCAACAAATATGGGTAGCGCCAAGCAAATGTGATATTTATCGCCTACAGGGTGATTTGATAAAATCAGATATCTGCTACTTAGCAGAAAATAAAGAAAAAAAAGAAAGAAAAGTGCGATAATTGACAGCACATAATAAAAATAAGTACCACAAATGTGCCGATACTGCCAGAGAGAACCAAAGATCGCGAAGAGGTCGTCCATTACGTCATAAATACATTATCGTCAAATCATCATCTGTATAGTTTGTGTGTGTTGTCTGTGTATACAATGCCCCTGTACAGCTTCAGCACCCCACGGAGCACAGCCCGTCAACAAATTCACGTCAAACCTTCCTGTCCTGTGCCGTCCATATCTGTCCGTGTCATTCAAATAAAATCGAATTCAAGTCACCAGTTGCCTTCTTCCTCTATTCCTATTACCCCGGACTTTCTAGAATAAGAACTATTTTGTAATACTCATGACGTATTCATTCACTCATGACGTATTCATTCACTCATGACGTATTCATTCACTCATGACATATTCATTTACTCATGACGTATTCATTCACTCATGACGTATTCATCCACTCATGACGTATTCATTCACTCATCACCTTTCAGCTCCCTAACGAGCATAGGCCTTAAAAAAACTGATGCCAAGTCTTGCTGTCATCAGGTCAAGGTCTGTCCGTGTCGTCTTCATTCCCTTCATGTATGTCTCTAGCTCAATCCTCCATGTATTATTTGGTCTACCGCTCTTACCATGGGGGTTCCAGAACTAGTACTGCCTGGTAATGCTATCGCCATGTTACCTCAGTGTGTATTCTATCCATCTCCAGCATCATCTTCTCATCTCTTGTTCCACTGGCACTTGTCTGGTTCTTGTCATCTCTTGTTCCACTAGCACTTGTCTAGTTCTTGTCATCTCTTGTTCCACTGGCACTTGTCTAGTTCTTGTCGTCTCTTGTTCCACTGGCACTTGTCTGGTTCTTGTCATCTCTTGTTCCACTGGCACTTGTCTAGTTCTTGTCATCTCTTGTTCCACTGGCACTTGTCTAGTTCTTGTCATCTCTTGTTCCACTGGCACTTGTCATCTCTTGTTCCACTGGCACTTGTCTAGTTCTTGTCATCTCTTGTTCCACAGTCACTTGTCTAGTTCTTGTCATCTCTTGTTCCACTGGCACTTGTCTAGTTCTTGTCATCTCTTGTTCCACTGGCACTTGTCTGGTTCTTGTCATCTCTTGTTCCACTGGCACTTGTCTAGTTCTTGTCATCTC